>OZ022264.1:212465250-212595250 GCA_963978885.1 Nemotelus pantherinus | reverse complement strand
GCTGGTGTTCAGATTCATTGTCCGAATAGCGAACTCAAGTACCAGGTTTAAGAGCGTCAGCGCTATTCCATTGTCCTGCTTCAGGCCAGCAAGGACTTCGAAAGGATCTGGCAAACTGTACTGGATCCTGACTTACGAGACGGAGTTGATCCTCGTTATCTTTATGAGTTTATAGCTTTATGAACGACCAGATCTGAAACCACCTTGATACTCGCCAATGATTTCTTCAACGAATGGTTTAATTCTATTCTCGAGAATTTTTGCCAGAATATTGTAGGTCGTGCAGACTAAAGAGATGCCTCTGTATTTCTCAACTATGTCAAACTCCGCAATGTAACCGCTTGCATCTTACAAGATATTTACGAAATTTCTGTTTGCTACTTCTCTTTTTTCTTCGCAGTGAAATCCTTCTTCTTCCACCATTTGTTCTCCCAAATACTCTCCCACATTATCCTCATTTCGTATAAACCCAAATGAAGTATAATTTTTAATATACTCTCGTGATGGTAACTTTGGCTGTGGCCCCGGTGATATTCCGAATATCTTAGCTAAATCATTATCTCGTCGAGGCTTATGTAATTATTTTTTCTATGGTTTTCAACATTACCATTACTACGATTATAGTCCCTTCCCAATGAAATACTACACAAGCTTTTAATCCTGTGTATAGCTCTGCTTGAAAGCGTGGTCTATAATAGACTCTACCTATTCTATATCAATTTTTTTCTGAAAGCATTTAGCTGAGAGCAGCATCGGTTAATAAAAGGCAAATCTGTATTTATCAGCTTGCTTTCTTTCAATAACACTGTTGCATCTGCTTTATATCAACAATAGCAGGTGGATTTTCTCTAAAGCTTTTCAGCTCATCAATTATTACCTTCTAAAGCTAAAAAATTGCTGATCCCCTGCTCACCTCGGTGACTTAATATTTTTTATCGTACTTATGTTGGAAGCAAAAAATAACTGGTGCTTTTGTTCCATTTCATGCTACCTCAGAAGTACCGGAAGTTTCAATTCTTGAGCCTCTGTTGTTGTTCATGTTTATAAATGACGTAACATCTTTTATACGTTTTCTCTGTCTATCGTATGCTAACGACTTCACGATGCTTATAGTAGTCAAGATATTTGAGCATTGTTTTCAACTTCAAAATGATCTCTTTGCGTTAGCTAACTAGTGCGCAGCTAACGCAGTTATTCTAAATGCTGTCATGTGTTACCAAATGCGTCAAACGTATAAGATGGTATATATTAGTAATAGGCGATTGCGAGATATTTCAACAATCGAGATAATCGTAATCGATGCCACAAAACAATCGAGAGAACAATCAAGAGAACAATCGAAAGAACAATCGAGAGATCAACCGATATGCTCGATTGTTCGTTTCGATTGTTGGGTTCGCTTGCTATACTCGAAAGGTTCTTTCAATTGCAGCCCTGGATTGCTGTGTTCGATTGTGGAGTTTGATTGCTGTACTCGATTGTTGAAGACCGGTTGATAGCAGAAAGAGAATGTGTAGCTCTGGGGTAGCTAAAACTAAGGCAGGTGCGATAGTCGAATACTGTAGTTAAGATCAACACAGTGCAGCAGCTCGCATACGAATGCGAACGTGCTTTATGGCTGATTCGATTGCCGTCAACTGATTTCCGATGACTTGTCCGGCCAAATGGTCGATTGCGAAATGGCGAGATGTTTTTTTTTTAGTTATCTCCATTGCTACGATGGAGAGATGTTTTTTACGATTCTCTTGATTACACATTTACCATCGAGTCAAAAATCGAGTTCAATTTAAAAACATCGAGATATTTCGAGATGTTTTAACAATCGAAACAATCGAGATTAACATCTCGCAATCGCGCATCACTAGTATATATACCTTTTTCTTACTTTGTTACGAATTCCGATTTTTGTGCCATTGTCAATTTCAAGGGCGTTTTGATAGAGAGTCAACTTATAATTGTATTGTCTTAACAGCCGGCGACTGAACATAATACCGGCGCTCCATTAGTTATGGGTCTCATTAAAACTAAATCTAGCGACTAGACATAACACAAAATAAGAAAATAAGAATAAAATGAGGCACTTAAAGAATAATGAAATAATTGATATCAGCTTCTCCCGTATGTGTTTTCCTACCGCCATAGCTAAGTATTCGCTTCAAAAGGAATCCCCTGAGCTTTGGCAGTATAATAGAAAAAAATATATAACTGGATGTAAGGCTAGGCTAGACGCTAGAAGAAATAAATAAACAAAACCAATAAACTCACGAAATTTAATGCTCACAGTTACAATTTATGCTTGATTTCATTTCAGTAACACAATTAAATATTTTCTGTAACCTTTTTTTCAGCGATATATTTGCGAAAATACTGTCCAACGATTTCGTCGGATTCGAGCTCCAGTCTAATGCATACTTTTATCGGATTATACCAGCTGGGCGAAGAATGATTGCCTGATTAAGATATTTTTCAAACTTTTTCTAAAACTTCCCACGCCTATCTGTATTTTTACCATTCACATACTGCTCATTACATCACACCGACCACTGTCAACTAATCAGCACGAACGTGCCTTTATAGTCCTGGTTAACATCAGGTCACGCAGGAGTGGACAAACTTTATTAGGTCACATGTCCATATAGTTGGACACAAGAATCGTTATCCAAATGACAAGTTCCAGAATAGAAACTGACGTGATATTAGGCGTGTTTTTTTTCCTTCTCTATCCAGCAGAGAACAGAGTATACTCATTGGAAAAAAACAACACTCCTGTACCAGTGAATTCATTAGTACAGAAATTATATTCCTCATTGGTAGTTCACGTGCTGAACTATAGAAAAAAGAAAAGATCATGCGAAGTTGTCTTTTTGCCATAAGGTGGCTTTGATTTTTTCAAGGTTATGTTGAATGGTTTGGTAGTTAAGAAATTATAAATAGCCCTCATAACGTGTAGAAAGTTAAAAGAGGTAATTTTCTGTTAGTTCTTTTTACTAATGTTCGAAGAACATTAGTATTAAAATCGATTCGGCCAAAAATTCATATTTCTATATATATATATATATATATATATATGTACAAAAAATTTCAGTGAGATAATCTCGGGAACGCGCCATCCGATTGAGCTGAAATTTTCAGGATATATTGGTGTATATGCAGAATAGGTCCAGGTCCCTTTAAATGTCAGTTATTGTTAACCTTTTGGCGCCGGCGGCCATTTAAGTGATATTTTTAATATACCTATTATTTCGTGCACAAATGATTTTCGCAAAAATAAAGTTAACGAAATAAATTTCTAACGTGTTTTACATATGAATCGGATAATGCTTTGGAATTTTTTAACCCTATGTGTGCGCTGGGTGCCTAAAAAGAGGACGGGAAAATTTGAAAATTTTTAAATTTCGATAACTTTTGACAGAGCTACTCAATCATTACGAAATTTTCAGGACATATTGATATTATTTAGTTGTAGATTTGTGTAGCTTTTAATGAGCGTGCTGGTAACCCTGTAGCTAGGGCAGGCACTGAAAGTGAAAACCTCCAAATCATCGTCTCTCTTGAAAAAATGCCGTTTCTTCAAAAAACAGCCATTCATATGTAAATCTTGTGCTTTGTTTATATAACCAAAAAAAAAAAAAAGTTATGGTATAACGGGCACGCCTGGTAACCCTTGCCCAATTTACCTATATTTTTAGCATCAAAAACTTCTGTTCACGGAAACTCACGATCCGATGAGCAGAATTATTTGAAATTCACAGAATGTATTGGCCTTAAATAGGACCAGGTCTGATAGAAGTGATTTTGAAATGCGGGCGATTCTGTGCCAGTGTTGCCATCTTGAAAAACCACTAAAAAAGATAACTGTTTTTAGCCCTATAAATTCTGATTGAATCGTTCGATTTTGACGAAACTCACATAATTGCTGGACCTTACTTTAAGCCACGTTTGGTAGAAGTTTGGTTGAAAAATTCGGTTGGAGCTGCCAGCTATGATAATTTTGGTGTCTTCATTTTGAAAAAAAAAAAATTGGAAGTGAAAACATTCAAACCATCGAATATTCAAAAAAATGTCCGTTTCTTACAATAAAACCAATCTGTATATAAATCTTATGTTTTATCTACACGTTCAAAATAAAACTAAATAAATTTCATGTCGGACAAGAACGGTAACCCTCTCCCAGTTAACCTATATTTTTAGCATCAAAAACTTCTGTTCACGGAAACTCACGAACCAATAATCAGATACAGCTAAAATTTACAGAATGCACTGGACTTAAGTAAGACCAGATTTGATAGAAGCGATTTTGAATTGTGGGCAAGTCTGTGCCAGTGGTGCCATCTTGAAAAATTACAAAGAAAAAAAACTGCTTTTTGCCCTATGAAATGTGAATAAGTTACCAGATTTTCATGAAATTGACACAGTAGACACACCTAACTCTAATCTCTGTTTGATGGAAATTTGGTTGAAAAATTTTATTGGTGCTGCCAGCTATGGTAATTTTTGTGTCTTTGGTTTTGAAAATTCGCTCAGGAAAATAAAACTTTTTGCACTATAACTTCCAGTGCAGTCATGAAATCAATACGAATTTCATACAATTAATGAAACCTGTCATAAACATTATTCAGACCAAATTTGGTTGAAAAGCCACTATAGGGTTGCCAGCTATTGTTGGTTTTGTGTTTTATTGTAATATCTTTATTAAGCGGTTTTATCGTAGAATTTTCAAATAATAATGATATTGTAGTGACAATAAACAGCAAATATTAAGCTTTCGATCATTTGAAAAAACTCGCTGCAGGTAACCCTAAATTTCTTTATACTCCTATAACTTCGAATGTAATTAAACAACGTGAAGCAGATTTGATATTTTCTTGACTTTGATACTGGCGAAAGGTTGCCAGCACGAGTCGGTTGTGCTACTTTTGTATCAATAAATGCTTACAGTTAGTATTCATACCGGAAACATTTACAATGAAAATAAATAACCGATGTTTCAATTCCCTAAGTTCTGCAAATTTTTCGGATCGCAGCCCTGAACACCAACTTCAGTTACAGTGCTGCAGACACTGAGCATTTTCTTCATTGATGTTATATGAGATGCTGCTTTCAAAGTTTGGTGAAATAAGCAACTGATAACGAATATAATTAACAAGTGTTTTTCTTTCATAAACTTTGAAACCCATGCCAGTGGTAATATCTGAAACCTTCTACCATATGAGTTATAATGCATTCTAGAGACCAAAGTAAAACGTGGCATTTGAAACAGTTTGGCCGTAATAAGCAGCACATGTGGTGGAATATGCACTCAAAACCTGCACGATTCTTCTACTGTTCTTCGAACATTAGTGTTTCTAGTGGTTCAGGTGCGCTAGAGTTTTTCTATTTTCTATCGATTGTGGTAGTGTATACTAATTATTTTCTCCCGTTATTTTCAGCTGTTTTGTGGTATCACAGCGAATATAGCAACCTATGTCAGTCTTAGCGAATGCACTGCTGTTTTGTGCTAGATCGTGGTTTTTGCGGCATAGTTCTATTCTGTTCTGTCACGGAGCAAAAAAAAACACACCTATTGTGTATTAAATGCGTTAACTATGCATAGTTCAGCATGGTTGGTGTCGAAAATAAATTTTAAGAGGGTCATGACTATCGTCAAAACGGGAGCGTATGCTGAGAATCTACAAAGGTAGCTTACTTTACGTTACACATTTATCTTCACGAAAGAATAAAGACAACTCAATAAGAACATATTGTCAATTAATAAAACGAAGTATATCTTTTTTTAATAAGCCTAATACGCTCTAGGATTTCACGGTAAATTTTTGTCACACCGTACTTCTCTAAATATATTTTTTATTCCGGAATATATTTTTGTGTAGTATTAGCAACATTTATGATAAAGTAAATTAATTCAGTTCCCTCATTAGTGTTAGAAAAATGAAAGTTCTACATTTAGAATTACTTGGTATAATATTTATTTTTTATTAATACTCCATTTTTCGACAATATATAGTATAAGTAAACAAACAGAAACATTTTTGGCGCTCGTTTTGAAAACACACAGTCAAATTTAAAATTAACTTTGCAACATTCGAAACTCAAAGTAAAAACTGTTTCAATAAAGCACATTGATGATCATAAATTTCGCAGTATATACTTGTTCTCCGACTTAATTTATTATTATTTAGATTTTTTCAACTATAATAACTGTGTGCCTCATATAGATTGCTTCGCGCACAAGCCATCCATTAAATGAAGTATTTTTGAAGATTTTTTTTTACAGACCCCGTGAAGAATTGTTAAAGCGACATATGACTAGCATGCATTTCTATTGTGTGTGAGTGTATGAAAATTGTGTTAGTTTCTTCTTGGAACACCTAAAATGTTATAATAACGTGGAATTAATGTCTGAAAATGATTCTGAGCTAATTCAATTTTTGTACATGTCACATAGAACTTTCTCCATTGGCGTGTTGCCGATTGTTCTTTGGAAATAGATTGATTCAATTTTATGCGAGTTAACGATACGTAGCAGCGGCAGCATGAGAAGTAGACGACCGAAACGGGCAATCTGGGCCGGAAACTGAGCCCGAGTATGCTGAGAAAGCATTACGTGTGCTTGGTCCTGAAGGTTTTCGATTTGTGCTGGATCCTTTAAGCCACGAGTTTCGGGCCGAAATAAAACGATTGCTTTCAAGCATGCAAATTCGGCTGGATCCACAAGAACTGCTTTGAATTTACATAATGTATCGTATAGTGTTCGAATATCAGCAGCGACCTAAAATAAAAGGACGAATACAGACTTCAAAAAAACATACCAGAAACATTGAGCAATCAATATGCATGAAGATTTTCAAATGAAACATTCAATCAAGTTTTTATATAATTTGCTTGCTAATTATACTCTTCAAAATCCAGCAGCTTAAATATTCAAATTAAATATAGACATCAGAAACATAATACCTAGATGTAAGATAGATTTCAAATGTTGTTTTGTTTTTATCAGTATTAGTAGCGATGGACATGAACATTATTCCTGAGAAATAAGTATTTACAACATATTATCTTTGAAACTAGGCTTAAGATGCTGGTTTGCCTGATCATCACGCTAGTAAATACCACAAAAATGTAAGCAAGACATGATTATCTTATCTAACCGGCTTTGGTCAGCGAATGTGAACTTCGTTCTCAGTCTGGATCTGGTATCACAAAAGGGTTGATACAGACTTCACCCTACCTTCTATTTTCTGTAAATAATTAGTTTCACCTCTGTCAACGTGCCTAAGATTATTTTGTCGTGGAACTAATATTTCTATGCTCGACCCATTGATTTTGAACGGACACTAAAAAAATTATATTCTCCGTTGCAAGTTATAGTCAGAGAACTTTTCTTTTACGATGAAAGAAGATGAACAGAGAAGATATGTATGTACCATATATAATTGCACTTGCAATAACGAACTCTATTGCAATTCACTCACTGAGCTGCAGGCTCTTTTCCAAAATCACGAGTTTTTCCAAACTGGCGACTTCAACCTCCCACATATCAATGGGGTCCATGGTGAATTCGGTTCTGCTTCTTATCCTTCTGCCAGCCTGTCAACCGCTGAAGCAGTAATGTTCTAGGAACTACAGCTGCGTATCTAAACTTGATTCAATTGAATTCTATTAGGAATTGTAGTGGGTAATAATTAGATTAAGTATTCTTACACTTAAACAACTGCAAAATGCCTTCTGCACTGAAACCACTTTTACCAATTGATAAATATCATTCTGCATTGTTTTGTATTATTAATCATTCTGTTTCTGAAGATCTCGATAACGATGGGTTTATATATAATTTCAGAATTGCAGGTTATTCTATCATGAACTATGAATTAAATAAAGTTAATTGGGATGGTTTATTCCAAGTCATGGAAGTCGAACAAGCAGTCAGAAAGTTTTATGAGAAAGTATATAGTATAATTAATGATTATGTTCCACAAAAGAAATAAGTAAAAGATAATTTTCTAGCCTGGATTAGTAATCTCCTCAAACGTCTCATAATACTGAAGAAAAAAAACCCATATTAAGTATAAAACATATCGAGTAAAAATTATTTATGATAGCTTTTCTAAACTACGTTCCTAATGTAAAAATATGGCTGATTGTTGACACAAAAAAATATATCAAGAATGTCGAAAATTTCATCGGGTTAAATCTGAAGACTTTTTCGAATTATGTAGATTCGCAGAAAAAAGATAACACACTCCCCCAATGCAGTCACTTTTAATTCTGTATCTACCGTTGACCCGAGTGTGAAGGCCAATTTATTTTCGCAATATTTTGATCGGATCATCAAAAATTATTTGAATCAGTTGGCAGGATTGATCTGGATACACTACATATAAGTTTGGTGGAAGTTTCCACTACTATTTCCAAAATAAAAACCGACACTGGGCCCGGTTTGGATGGTATTCCAAACTTTTTCATCAAAATCTGTATTGGGCTATTCAAACAAGCGTCCATGCGTCCACGCGTCCATGCGTTTTTAGATTACACGAGTCAAGTAAACTCAAATCCAGTTTTTTGAAGGCGGGGCTAAGGCGATAAGTGGATGGATTTTAGACGCTTATAATGATGTTTTTTTTTTGCTCCGTACAAATATATTGGTGACAGAAAATTGTATATACTAATCTATATGACTATATATACCTACATATATATGTTTGTGTCTAGATATTCAGTCATGCACGTAAGGATGCAAAATATATATTATCCACATCATTATATAAGAAAATAATCATCCACAAAACATATATTTAAATGGTCACCAACGAATCATCCACACATGCCACTGAGCGAAAGAAATCATTTCAAAATCTATTGTACATGAATCAGCATACTCCACCTCCTTCGCTTTAGACCCGCCTATATAAACAAAATCAAATTCACTCGTGTAAGCAAAACACGCTAGATCGCATGGACGCGTGGACGCATGGACGCTTGTCTGAATGGCCCACAAATGTTCACTTGCGCGTCCCGTGTGGATGTTATTTAATAAATCATTGGGTCAAGGATTGATGCCCTCCCTTTGTAAAACCAGTAAAATAACCCCAATTTATAAAAGTGGTGCCAAATCAGATGTCACAAACTATCGGTCTATTTCAGCCTTGAATGATATACCTAAGATTTTTGAAAAACTATTACAGTAGAACGCCGATTATCGAAAATTCGCATAATCGGACATATACTGGTAATAAAGAAAAACGAACTGTCAAACATAGAATAAACTTTATTAAGTTTAACAAACACAACAATAATATCTTGTCACTTGAACATCTCGATCAGAGTAAGTTGCCTCGACGTTGGAGCTCCTTTCCGTGCGGCAAGGTCACGCAGGCGCTGGACGGTAAGAAGTTGTACACCGTCGCATTTGGGTTGCTGTTCCATCCACTTGAGGGCGTTATCGAAACACATAAACACCTCGCTGTGAGATGGTACACTTTGGTCTTGTGCCTCTTCCCCTTCGGTCTCATTTTCGTCCTCTTCATTATCCTGTTCGTCCATGGCACTCGCTGCGATTTCATCGTTTGTCTGTATCTGGAACCCTTGATCATTCTTATCACAGTGCAACCACTCATCACACGCCGAACATCCCGCAATTTCATTAGCCATGTTTAGAAACTCTTCCACTGACGGTAATTCCTGTTCGTCTTCATTAACTTCAGCGGTTGATTCTCGTTCCTTCGCCTGCTTTTCTAACTTAAGTTGCTCTTTTGTTGATGTGCCATTTATTTTATTCCAAGCTCGTTTCAGTGAAACATTTTTAACCATATTCCAGGTATCTGCAATAATGTAGCAACAGCCTTTCAAGTTGATTTTTTTTGTACAAATCCAAAACTCGTTCTTCGTCGTTCTCTTGAGCCCGAAGCAATTTACGAAGCAACTGCTGTCTGCTAAAACATTTCGTGCACTCAATAACACCCTGGTCCACGCGCTGCAGCAGACTTGTGACGTTGGGTGGTAAAAAGAGACGCTTAAATTGCCCTTCTTCTCTCACGAGAAGCTCAAGTGATGGACGCGTTGGTGCATTGTCAATAATTAGCAAAACTTTTCCCTTTTTTCCTGTTTCCTTTTTAAACTTTTTGTTTCAGGAATAAAGGCTATATCATACCACTCCAAAAAAATACTGCTGTCCATCCATGCACCCTTCTGATTTGTGTAGGTCACTGTTAACTTGGCTACGTTCTTAAAAGCCCTCGGATTCTTTGCTTTGCCCATCAATAATAGAGGAAGGCGATGGGTACCAGTAGAGTTAGCGCACGCCATTATGGTGACGCGATCTTTACTGACTTTGTGGCTGGGAGCACTCTGTTTTCTTTTAGATGCTAGGGTTTTTCTCGGCAAAGCTTTCCAATTCAAACCAGTCTCATCAGCATTGTAAACAAGATCAGGGTCGTAGTTTTCAGTTTCTTTTTTAAAGGTGTTCAAAAATTTATTAGCAGCTTCACTATCAGCAGAATGTTTTTCACCAGCAATATCCAGTTCCCGAATGCCGTGCCTATTTTTGAAATTGCGGATCCATCCAGTGCTTGCCTTGAAACCAGCTACACCAATTTTTTCACTGAGCATTCGCGCCTTTTCACATAAAATTGGTCCTGAGATCGATTGTCCAATAGATCTTTGCTGCAGAAACCACGTAAAGACAGCATTCTCAAGCTGTTCATCCTTTGCCTTTTTCATTACTTTTCGTGACGAACATCCATCATCAGTTTCCAACGCAATCATAAAACTTAAAAATTTTTCACTGTTATTTTTAATATCAGTTATTGTAGCCCCCGACACCAAATCTATCTGCCAGTACCTATCCTGCCACATCTTTTTTTAACTGATTGATTATTTCCACTTTGTCCTTTAGTGAGAGGACGACACGTTTCCGCTTTGCACTCATTTTGGTTAGGAGAGGGAGGAGCTCACTGACAGTAATTGGGCCTTTCCACATTTGTATTCTTGATGCACTCCTCAAACCGGTTTTCTGAGCAAGAGACGGAAGAATCAAGGGGAATGCTCTACTTTTTGTAGAAACCGGCTCATCAATCAAGGGGAATTCTCTCCTTTTTGTGGAGAATTCTCCTTGATTCTTCCGTCTCTTGCACAGAAAACCGGTTTGAGGAGTGCATCAAGAATACAAGTGTGGAAAGGCCCATTCAGTGTTATTGGGCCTTTCCACACTTGTATTCTTGCTGCACTCCTCAAACCGGTTTGACAACAATCACCATTCCCACACTTAGTGTGCATCAGCAACGGAAGCGGTATATGCATATGAATGTGTGCGTGTTGTTGTTTTCTCATTTCGACTTGAGTGTTTCACTAAAAATTCCGGACCTGCCAACTATGTTTATAGTTGTGTTAGTGAGTTGCAGCTCGATCAATCAGTTTCAAACTTGATGCAAATTTCTCTCCAAGTGCATCACTTTTTGTAGAGAATTCCCCTTGATTCTTCTGCCTCTTGCCCAGAAAACTGGTTTGAGGAGTGCATCAAGAATACAAGTGTGGAAAGGCCCATTGAGTTTGAAAAAAACAAACGTTCCAACGTTCCATTTCACGCAAGCCGCACGACGCAAAACATGTATGTTCATGTGTCTTGTCTCTAGCTTTCAGCTATAACAGTTGAAATATATCTGGACTCCAGCGAGTTCTAACTTGTTACAACAAAACAAAAGAAAAATTACTTGGTTTTATACGCTTAGGACCGATTCGGATGATTGGAGATTCGGTTAATCGGCGTTTGGCACTCGGCGTTCTACTGTATGTGAATATTTAAGTCATGCTTTTTTGAATATAGCAATTAATGAACAAAATGGCTTTACAAAAGGTAAGTCCAGGGTCACCAATTTAACTATATTTAAGAACTATGTATCGTCTGCGTTTGACCAGGGTGTTCAGGTTGATGTTGTTTACAAGGATTTTTCTAGAACCGTGTTCACCATTCGATACTTTTAGCTACACCACAACGTTATGGGCTTCATGGGCCCATTTAGAGATGGTTAGCGAGTTTCTTATCTAAGCATATTCAAACTGTACAAATTAATGGGATTAAGTCGGATCTAGTGAAAGTAACATCGGGTGTACCACAAGGGTCTCATTTGAGTCCATTATTATTTAATATTTACATTAATGATGTCGAAAAAATTAAATTTGCGAAAACTCACATCTTTTTCTGATGACATTAAGATTTTACTTAGAATTGGGACACCCGATGATGCACCTAAACTCTAAGCTGACCTGGATAAGGTAAAGGAATGGTCTATTGATTAAAAATTTGATTTAAATATTGCAAAATAGAATACTGATACTAGTAGGGCTACCGAGGAGTACCAATATTCTATAAATGGTTCGATACTTAAGACGGTTTATGAGGAATCTGATCTTGGTGTATTATTTACTTCGATCTTAACTTTTCCTCCATATATTTATAATACAGCGCAAAAGGCCTTCCGTGCTCTTGGTTTTGTTAATAGGATGTGTTCTAATTTTAAAAACCTTTTCACCCAAAAAATATTATAAAAAATTCTTGTAAGGCCTATATAGGAGTATGCCTCTCGAATATGGTGCCTTTATACTAGTACAGGTGCTAATACTTTAGAAAAAATCCAACATAGATTCTTAAGACACCTAGCTACGTGATCGGGATAACCTATTCCTCGGGATCTTCACATATATAATCACCTACATAGCTAATATAAATTTATATTATGTAGCCTGAGATCTCTAAAAACACTCTTCTTAAATTTACCACAGATTTTCAATTGAGTTTCAATCAGGAGAATTACCAGGCCAATCAATCCACACATTAGAAAATATTACAGGTTTATTTGCGGGATTGCTGAAAAATGTTGTCCAAAAATGAATGCTGCATAGTAATGGATGAGAGTCGTATTTTAAAAATAATTTTTCAACCTTACCTAGATCACAGTACTACTCAATAGCAAATAAAGAGATTGTCAATGCTTCGGAGAAAACAAATGCTGTGGACCAATTTGGGCCCAAGGTGTTAGTTTAACAAGCCATATGTAATGTGGAGAGAAAACAGCCGTTTTATCACAAAAATCAGTGTCGAATTGTACGTGAAAATACTGCTATCATTTTTAAATGACCATGACGGGTTTACATTATTTGGCCCAGATTCAGCTTGTGCTCATTACGCTCAACGAACAATGAAATGGCATTAGGGCAACAATATCAATTTTATTGAGAAACTTATGAACCCAGTGCTCCAGAACTCACCCTAATAGAAAGATATTGAGCTATCATCATAAGAATATTGAGAGAAAAAAGTAAAGCTGTTAAATCACTCGCAAAAATTTCGAACTTTTGGACGAAAGCAAGTACTACGGTCAACAAAATGGCTGTGCAAAGTTTAATGAAAAGTGTAACAACAAAAATTCAAGATTACAGGAAAAAAACAAAAATAAAAATAATAAAATTACTGCAAATGTATTAATTTAGATATAAATAAAGAAAATATTAGAAAAAAAATTTGAATATATATTTCAATGCCTTCTTATAAACAAAATTCAATAGAGCGAAACTTTCTGGGACAATGCTTATTTGGTGAGCTTTGTCCACAATTTCATATGACCTACAGCGTACACCAACATGAAGTAGTTGTTGCTCTACTACGTCTACTTTGTGGTTAATGGCCTCCGAAATAATCACTTAAAGATCAACTGTGCTAACAAAATCGGTTTATTTAAATTGCTTGATTTTAAATTCAATAGAAAATGGAATGAAAAAAGATAATGTTTCTTAAAATCGTAATTTTCCTCCAACTTTGGGCACAGTTTCCTCACATCACTAACAAAACTAAAAGTATTCTTCCAAACCCTTTTTGGGGGTTAGAGTCGGCAGAGTTCCATTTTCGTAATTTAATTTCTTACGAGTGTGAAACGATTAGTAACACACCTCACTTTGTCTCTGATTCTGCTGAAGGGCCTGTTCAGAACTAGGTTAACTCAAAGCTCGGCAGATGGACCTTAGTCCGAACTTAAATTCGAATCAGGGACCTCAGACGCAGAAGCAAGAACTTTACTCACGACCTTTTACCCAAACTAAAACAAAACTTCAATTAAATTAAACTAAACTAACGCCAAACTTACCTCACTTTTCGAAACGCAGTTGTTATTAATATTATTGCAATGCTCCGTAACAGAAAAAAGTGCACAACTTGACGGGTCAAGTGGCATACACCATTGTATTGCATTCAAGAGAAATAACTCAGACCATGATTCCTCAAGTAGTATAACCTGAAAAATCAACATAAATTAATATTAAACAAAGTAATATAAACAATCTAATGCCCACATACTTGATCACGAAATGCCAAACTAGCAAAACTAGGCAAATTCTTTGCCCATTTCACAGCCATAAATAAAAGTCTTGCACTAGTTTCGTAAACAGTCTCTTGAGGATGTCCATAAATCGAGCTGGACATGAAGTGAGGAACGGAAAGTGGATTAATACTATTCCGCTCCGGCTCTTCGTCGTTCGTCACATCAATGGAATCGTCTACAAAATAAAAAAAAACATCATTTATTATCCCCGGACGTCTGCACAGCCTCTCTGACAAACAAATCTACAGCCATTCCACGTATGCAAATATGATTCAAATACAAATACCCAGAATAAATGCATGTATATTTTTATTTGCGCGCACCACACTCTACGAAACCTGTTTTCCCGCCGCTTTTAAACTCTGCATATTTGTGACTCAATCCGATCCTACTGCACGGCTTGGCCAGCTTCGAGACTTTCGTCCTGTCAGCATCCCCCCGTACTCCAATCAACTTATTCAAATTTTATTGCCCGCGAAGATTGAAATATGTATTAAAACGATTCACAAACACCGAATTCATATTTTTTGATTCGAAATCCACAAAAGCTTTTCGTTGATTGAATTTTTATTTTTCATTTTAAAAAAAGTATGAGTTATACGGTCGGTACTGGGGGAATCGATATCGCTTTCTTTCCGAAGAGAAAATCATCCCCAAAGGATTTTTCTGGACTGAAGTATGATTGTTGTATTTCTTTCGGATTGAGATACTTATATGCATTCAAATGTCAGTATACGCATTAATGGTATTATAATTTTTCTCCTTACTGTGAATATTTTTTTTTTTTTTTTAGATTAGTGGTGGATTATGGGTGGGTGATGTTGCATTGACATTCATATTTGCAATGAGGTCAAAATAATTTAATTTTGCATCTAATTTACAGTAAAATCTTTGAAATTTGTTTATGATAAGATATCGCTATGGCAATGGTTTTAAATTAAGACATTATTCATTATGTAAGCATGCTAACATTTTCGAATAATTACCATCATTATCGTTTACAGGCAGAGGACTTCCGGAACCAACTGACGAGACGCTTCCGTGATTGTGTTTCTGATCTAATCCGTTTACTGTAATTGTGTTATCAGTTTATTGAAAATGCGTGCATATTGTGCATGGCTATGAAATAGACAAATCAGACACGTACCCGAGCCTTGCTCATTATTAACAGGCGAATTGGCAGGTATTGACGCACTACTCGAATTTGCCGATGTCGAAATGTTGTTACTAGACAAGTCAGTGTGATTGTTATTGTTCGTGCTGCTGTTATTGTTATTGTTGTTACTGTTGTGCATTGAACTGCCATTACTAAATGCGAAGGTAGATGTGTGATGCGAAAGACTCGATGTAAGATGCATTGACGTAGAAATTTGACTGTGATGCAAGAGTTGTGATGCGGGCAACGAGTTTAAGGCTAAAATATGAAGAAAAAAATTAAACACTCTAAAGTTTATTAAAGCTCAAAATTACTATGAGAAGAATTGTAATGCATTCTTAGTTGTGAATAAATTGTAACAAATTATTAGGGGGAAAATTGATATGAATCAATAAAAAACTTTTATACAAAAAAAAACGCCCCTCGCCCCCCTGGACCCCCCTGCTTCGCGATTCGCATTTTTACCAGGCTAAAACATGAAAAATATGGAACATATTTTTGAGAAAATTTTTTGAAAATTTTTAAGAAAATTTTTTGAAATTTTTTGAAAATTTTTAGAAAATGTTTAAGAAAATTTTCAAAAAATTCCAAAAATTTTCTTACAAATGTTCTTAAAAATTTTAACAAAAAATTTTCTTAAAATTTTCTTAAAAATTTTCGAAAAAATTTTCTCAAAATTTTCTTAAAAATTTTCTAAAAAATTTTCTTAAAAATTTCCCAAAAAAAAAATTTTTCTTAAAAATTTTTCAAAAAATTTTCTTAAAAATTTTCTTAAAATTTTCTTAAAAATTTTATCAAAAAATTTTCTTAAAAATTTTCTTAAAAATTTTCTAAAAATCTTCAAAAAATTTTCTAAAAATTTTCTTAAAAATTTAAAAAAAAAAAAAATTTCTTAAAAATTTGTCAAAAAATTTTCTTAAAAATTTTCTTAAAATTTTCAAAAAAAAAAAATTTTCTTACAATTTTCTTAAAAATTTTCTCAAAAAATTTTCTTAAAAATTTTCTCAAAAAATGTTCTTAAAAATTTTCTTAAAAATTTTCTAAAAATTTTCAAACAATTCTAAAAATTTTCTTAAAAATTTTTCAAAAAATTTTCAAAAAATATTTCCAAAAATGTTCTAAAAATTTTCTTAAAAATTTTGTTAAAAATTTTCTTAAAATTTACTTAAAATTTTCTTAAAAATTTTCTTAAAAACTTGGCGCTACGCGCCTCGCCGGGGGGCTTCGCCCCCCTGGACCCCCTCCCTCACTCTATCTATACCAACCAAGCACACACCAACACAGCCAATGTTCGTGGAACGCTTTCTGATAACGCTTTTTTATGTCGTTTTTTTATGTCGTTTTAGTATGTCGTTTTAGTATGTCGTTTTAGTATGTCGTTTTCGTATGTCGTTTTCGTATGTCGTTTTCGTATGTCGTTTTCGTATGTCGTTTTCGTATGTCGTTTTCGTATGTCGTTTTTTTCAAACAGGCTACCGTAAAAGTATGTTCCATACTAATTATATTTTCATGTTCAAAATTATTGAGCACATTTTTTATCAATTCTCCAGTGTGCAATTTATAGTATGCCTAGATTTGTATAAATAAATATTTTGGTAAAACTCGACTTGATCGTTCTCAGCCAGCGAATTTTACCACCAGAGAGCGAATAGGTGATAGCAGAAGTCGAAGATTGAGTAAAAACACAAAAATATAGTACAAAAAATACGCCAGAATAAGTCACCGAAGAAAAACAAGCATTCAACCACAAAAACATAAACATACCAGCCAGACATGTATCTGTAAAATTGTGTAACAGCTATGAGGAACACATGGTCGATTTTAGCCAATTTTATTCAAAGTAGTTGGGGATCTCTAAGACAAAAGTTGAGACTATGTTTCATGGGAGTCGAGTCTCTGTGCATAGTAGAAAAGTGCGTAGAGCATTAGAATTTCGCTTTTATCGCTATATTTTATAGATTAGGTTAAATAAGATCACGCAATTTATGAATTTTGCGTGTTTTTAGTGTGCAAAACGCAAACGTCTAAGGCTATGGGCTGCCAAAAGGATAACTGTTTCAAATAGGTACATGAACAAACTAGAGTGTAGAGCAAGAAAGCAACCTTCCAATTGCTAACTTCTAGCTGATTGTAAAACTTAGAAAAATGATTAAACTGAGATCATAAAGGCTGCAAAAACACCACCATTATCAACAAAAATCTCTTTTGTAATAGACATTATTGTAACTAATAAAAATTACTATGAGACAAGGTAAATGAAATTAATTCTCGATGATAATTTGATACAAATCAATAAAAACGATTATAACTCTTAATGAATAATTGCGAACAATTCCAAAATAATTAATAATTATGAGAATATAAACATTCAATATCTGAATTGATTCCATCTAATCCCAAAAGAAATGTACGATCATATGGAACACCTGAAACCATTACATATCCTATAAATTGTTAAAATTAATTATCAATCACATGGCATACCTCTTGCTTATACCTTTGATGGCTGTAGTCATCACGAGATCTTCGCTAACAGTTACATATAGAATATAAAATGAGTAAGCAGGGTCCAAATAAGTACGGACCTATTTCTCATCTATTCAATACATCCAAAATCAAAAAGTGCACCAAATCAAGCCTCATTAAATTCTATAATATATCTAATAATAATATTGTATATTAACTTCTTCCGAATACGGATTTAACTATGATATAAATACATCAGATTCCATCTATGATGCCCCTGAATTCATTTATTCAGCAATGAGGAAAGCTGGAAAATGCATGGCTATCTTCTCAGACCAATGCATTCTTATTTGTTTAACCCTCAAAACAGATAGATTTAACGAAATCAAATAAGGAAACACCATGGAATCCACAAAAACAAAACCCAACTACACGAAATCCATTAAATTTGAAAAATCCACAATTTTGGCAATCTATAATCACAAAATCCACAAATACAAAATACACTTGCATAAAATCCACTACAATATCCACCAGAATTTTGCAGTTCACGATTCATTCATTTATTTGTTATCAAATTTATGTTTGAAGGTAACGAAATTAATAACAGTTAAGTTTATTATCAAGGCGAAATGGACGGTACAATTGTCAGGTCTAACAAAATAACTATCACTTCCATTACAAAAATGAAAAGTTAGAATCTCGTTCCTGGCAACGTCGATTAAAAGCAATAGTTGGAAAAAAGAATCTTGGAGTGTATTCCTTAGTTACAGAAAGTTCAAAGGGCATGATAATGGCTAAAACCACATGCAGCAGAATTGAAGCTGGTGCGAATTCCCCAATTCTAAAACGAAATCATATTCGTTACAAAAAAATTAAGCAGTTACTAAAAAAAGAGAGCAACAACCCCGGAATTAGACTTTTTTTAAAGTAATGCCTATAACGTGCTGGCAGTAAAAAATAAAAAACACATTTGAAGAGTTTAGGTATTGATATTAACTCTCACAACTGAAGCACATTTTAGCGTCTGCGTGAAATATTTCGGAACAGCTCCGAAATATTTCACGCATACGCTAAAATTTACTTCCATGTTCGGATTTTGAAATTTTGTATTCTGTAATTATAGATTCTGTTTTTATGGATTTTGCGAAGAAATCAAGAGCATAGCTACGTCAGATTTTTCCTTTGGTTTCACCGCTACCTAAGCTCTGTGACTTGCGAGTTTTTGGGAGAGAATTTTGCGAATTAGCTATAGCTTGTCAAAATCTTGTACATGTGACCAACTATTTCAGTGTATATGGCGAACAATTTCTGTTCGCGGAGGAGAAGGCTGTCAAATTTGCCTATAGTCCAATAGTCTTCCTTAACAACTTCGAACACTCGGAATTAAGTAAATTGCTTTAATTCTCACTACTCTTTTCATTTCCTTATACATCTCTCTTCTGAGGCTTAACCCAACACAAGCTGTCAAAATAAATAGGGAGCATTGTCCATCGAGAGACTGTTCTAGGCCAGTTTTATTTCTGAGACGGCTTTATATATTAATGTATACATATATATATATATATATATATATATATATATATATATATATATATATATATATATATATATATACATATATATATATATATATATATATATATATATATATATATATATATATATATATATATATATATATACATATATATATATATATATATATATATATATATATATATATATATATATATATATATATATATACATATATATATATATATATATATATATATATATATATATATATATATATATATATATATATATATTTATATATATTGAAATTATAATTACCTGCCATATAGTCACACATATTTCGATATATATATGTATATACATATATATATATATACATATATATATATATATATATATATATATATATATATATATATATATATATATATATATATATATATATATATATATGTACGATACAAATTCTTTTCGTTCGGAGCATTGAAACGTATATGTATATATATATGTATATACTAATATGTATATACATATATATATACATATATATATGAAATATATATGTACATATATACATATATATACATATATATATATATATATAAATATATATATATATATATATATATATATATATATATATATATATATATATATATATATACATATTTGTACGATACAAATTCTTCTCGTTCGGAGCATTGAAACACGTGGGATGACACATGACTATCAAAGATATTTCCTGGGTTAAAAAAAGCCCGAAAGACATCTCATTATATGGATAGACAAATTTTCGCTCCAAAATTAGCCGTCGAAAGACAACTTATTGTATATGGATAGACAAACTATCGCCCCAAAATCAGCTGCCGAAATTCATCGGCTGACTTTTTGACGAAAGTAGCGATATTTCGGTGAGAACAGTCAAAAGACATCTTTTGAAAGCCAGGCTATATGGCAGGCTAGCCAGGAAAACACCCCTTGGAACAATAGCCAATCGGGAGATAAAAATGGAGATTGCACGGGAATATTTAACCTGGGAAATGAGGGGAAATTCATCCTTTGGAACGAAGAAACAAAAATAAATCACATTCGCCCTGATGACAAATGATTTGTGACGTGACCAAGAAGTAAAGTATTCAACCCTCGCTGCACTTTAACCGTTGTTAAGCACGAATGTGACTTCATCTATGTTTGGGGATGTTTTTTGTGATTTCGTGTTAGAACACTTCACGTGTAGAAAGAATATTAGCCAAGGAAAAGTGCGTCGGCATCTTGGAGAGGAGAATCTTCCTTTTACAAGGAAGTTCCAGCAGAATAACTATCTCAAGCATACGGCAAGATCTATACAATGAAGTTTCTGGACAACAGCTTCACGGTTTTAGACTGCCGATCAACGAGTCCGGACTTAAATCCAATCGAGCACTTATGGAGAGACTTAAAACAAGCCATAGCAGTAAGAAATTTCAGAAACATGGACAATCGTTCCACACAGTGATAGAAGCGTGGGCTTCAACGCTTGTAAAAAGATGCACGAGATTTATAACGGCAATCTCCTACAAGAGTTTGTAAAGCAGTTTGACACGTAACTGATATTTATTGTAAAATGTATTACCTTTATTTGGCAAAATATTTTCTTAAGTAAATTTATAAAATAATTCTCGTAATCTTGAGTTTCCTAGGACTTTATTGTCCAGCCGTCCTTTTAGAGGAGATATTGGTCAAAAGACGACCTAAAAGATATGAGCTACATTGAAGCTATAGTTAAAAAATTGTGATTTTCTTGTAAGTTACAAGTGACCACGAGTTTTACATTTTTGTTTTTAGCATAGTGCTTTTTGTACGACACCGGTTGTTATAATAGGTCAGTTATCACCGTAAACCTGGGTTTTTAATTCAGAAAAACTTAGTCTAAGTCCGCTTATAACGACGTCGCTCTGACTGAAGCTTTAGAGCCGATATACGTTGTCTATGATATTTTAAACAAGAAGGAAAAAAACTATCGCAAAATTAATACATTCTATAAGAACATACTATCGTTGGATAGAAGTTGCAGTTGTTAAAATTTGTCATAGCTAACGTAAATAAAAAATTAATATTTTCTCGCAACATGTGGTCACATCAGTCAGGTATGCGCTAAGAGCTGATGTCTGATGAAGAAAACAGTGCATACTTTCGAAACCACTTAGTTAAAAAAAATTTATTTTTAGTGAACTCACAAATACAACTCTATTTAATTAGGTGTGTTTACTGAATAAAAAACATAATGAGCCATGTCCAATGTCCAAAAAAAATGTTGTGAATTTCTTCTTGAAAGTAAACAACTAATGAAGAGACTTCGCGGAGATGGTAAACATTTGCGTGAAATTCGGAGAATAATTGGAAGAAGCCATTCGTCTTTCCAGAAAATTTCGCAAAATTATGAGCAAACGAAAAGTCTGCAGGTGAGGAAACAATTAGACCGTCCAAAA
Organism: Nemotelus pantherinus; assembly: GCA_963978885.1. Lineage (NCBI taxonomy): Eukaryota > Metazoa > Arthropoda > Insecta > Diptera > Stratiomyidae > Nemotelus > Nemotelus pantherinus. The sequence continues at coordinate 212,573,273 of OZ022264.1, read as the reverse complement.
AAGTGACACCTCGAATAAAAAACATCATTTTGCGTAAAGTCAAAGCAGATACTAAGATTAGCGCACCGAAATTTAGCAGAGGCGATAAAGAAATTTCATGATTTAGAAGTGGGTCCAGGAACTGTAAGAGTGCATTTAAGGCAAAACAATTTTCACGGAAAGACTGCGAGAAGAATGCCATATATATCCAAAGTAAATATACAAAAACGACTAAATTGTGCCAAAGAGTTGATAAAAAAGCCAGCACAATTTTCAAAGACCTCAACTAAGGTGTGAGATGGTTTGAGCAAGTTTCGTTGAAAAAAATTTCAATTAATTTGGCTGTTGGGTGAAACGCTTTCGCCATCGACACAGTATTATTTGTGCGAAAACTTCGGGAAAGGCTTTTTTCAACCAGAAATTTTGTTATAATTGTCTAATGAATGTATGGCCAAGCTAAGAATATGTTATACAGATAAAAAAAATACTCAAGGCTATTTTATTTTAAAACGGTTAGTTGACTCTGGATCCAACACGAAAGTTCAAAGAAGCAGGATGGGCCATCTAGTGATTTCTTTTTAGATCATAGGTTATTTTGATATTGAAAGCTGTTTCCCGCTCGAAATCCTGACAGAAAGTCACTATCATACCTCCGCAGAATGAAATGAGTCGCTTTACGTTTGAATGACGTTGGGAAATATTGAAAACTTATTTCCAAAGTGAGCACTGTGTAGCCCAAACAGTGCGTTTTTCGAAAATTAGTTTTGGCCGAAATGAAGCACCCACCGCGCCTGCTGTACGCAAGTTTGTGCAAAACGTTCGTAAGATTGGCATGTTAGTAGACAACACTCGTTGCTCCCGTCGTCGTACGGTGCGCATAGATGAGAATGTGGCTGCTGTAGCCAAGAGTGTGAGACTCACTCAACGAACATTAACTCGCCGTCGATCTCAACAGCTCAACACTTCACGCACTAGCCTGAGGAGATTTCTACACAAAGATCTCGGATTATTCGCTTACAAGGTTTAATTGACTCAGAAATTGAAGGCGCATGACCATCTACTTCGTTATCGCTTCGTGATTTGGGTCTTAGAGTAGCTTGAATTGGACAACGATTTTGGGTGAAAAATCATCTTTTCTGACGAGGCGCATTTTCATCTCGGCGGCTATGTTAACAAAGAAAATTGCCGCATTTGAGGCTCGAAAAACCCGCACGTTATTGTCGAGAAGCCACTGCATCTACAGAGAGTGACAGTTTGGTACGGATTGTGGAGTGGTGGTATTATTCGACCATTTTTCTTCGAAAATGAGGCTGAGAACAACGTTTCGGTCAACGGTGAACGTTACTGAGCCATGTTATCCGACTTTTATTTTACTGAAATTGAAGACATGGATTTGGACGACCTCTGGTTCATGCAGGATGGCGCGCCATGCCACACAGCCCATGCTACAATCGATCTTTTACGCACCAAATTCCCAAATCGTGTTACCAGCCGTCTTGGCGATGTCAATTGGCCGCCTCGGAGCTACGATTTGACCCCTTTGGACTTTTTTTGTGGGAAACCGTAAAGGACCGATGTTATGCCAACAATCCAGAAACGATTCAAGCACTTAAGGCCAATATCATCCAAGCAACCCGTGAGCTGCAGCCCGAAACCATCAACAAGGTCTTGGAAAATTGGAGTGACAGAATGCGCTACTACGAAGCCAGCCGAGGCAGCCACTTGAATGAAATTGTGTTCCATCATTAATGAGATTGTTTATTTTTATCAATAAAGCCATAATACATGGAAAAAAATTAATTTTTGTTCATTTTATGGCATGTTTAAAAAGAAACTTGTATTTGGCCCACCCGTATTTACACAAAACAAACTGCTTAAAATAACATATCTCTTAAGCTTTATGTATTCCCATAATATCCAAAAACAAATTTATATCAAAACATCTTCACGTGATAGAAATAAAAAGATAGAAAAGCAATTATATCATTATAAAATAATAATAAAAAATTAAATTACTTTTATGAACATGTATATCATGTAGGTACATTCCTAAGATGCATTCAGCTAAGCTAAAAGACTAAACATCTTTCGTAGCCATTTGCAAATTATATCGATCTTTTATTTAAAGATACAAATAAGCCGCAAACATTAGAATATGCTAATAATTTGATGAAATTGATAGATAGCTTATATCGCATAAATTATCAATGAACTTGGATAAAACTCAATACATGAAGTGTGGAGAGACAGCAATTTTAACATCAAAATTGTATCTTGAGGCTATTTTAGACAATTGTGAGATCACCATGTAACTCACATTTGTAAGTGACTGTGTAAACAAAATCTTTAAACAAAATCTTTTGAAATTCCTGATATGTAACTCAATTTATTATATACGCAGTACTTTGTATGGCTAAAACTGAAAACTTTCAAAAAACAGATTACACGAAAACATGCTGCTGTTTTGGGACCAAGCGCGTTAATAATTTGCTTGTGCGCCTTCAAAATTGCTATTACTTAAATCATATATTTTTTGTAAGAGTATAAACTATGCAATCTTAGCAGAAATATATTTTTAAACTTTGTTGTATTTACTTAAATATTTGCCTTTTATGGCTAAACTTTCGGGGGTATGCATATTATTCTTTATGAAATATTTTCATGTAAATTAATTTATCAAAATACCATAATTAGATTGTCCAGTACCACATGATTTGACCTCAAATAATTTATCGCACTGAAAGAAAAACTCTTGGTTGATTCAACTATTTTTAATAGTATTGCAACGATTCATTCAAAATCGTTAAATGAACTAAGGAAAATAGTTATTTTTACTATGTTAATATAGTTAATTTAACGATATAAAAGTAGTTGGCTCTGGTTATACAAAAAATATCGCAACGTTCATGAAATCAACTGTTTTAATTGTTTCATAACCACGAAAATTAGTTGATAAATAGAAAATATTCATCAATTCACTCAAAACTTCAACGTTTCGAATTATCAACAGTTTTTATGGTACTTAAACTACTTTGCAATAGTTGATTTCAACAAACGTAATTCAGTGAGCAAAGTCTTTGGAATTATTCTACGCAAAGTAGAATAGTTTCAACATTTGGACGTTTTTCATGCTCCGAATGAAATTGTTTATCAACGTTATGGTGCATAAAAGTAATCAACCATTTTCTTATGGTTGTTTTAACTATAGCCCTAGTTGATGGCAAAACTAAGGAAAACTGTTGATTTTTCATGCTCCTCATACTCATACTCCTATTCTATCATAGAAGTTTCATATGATACATGGCAAAATTGTGTTCGGTTTGCTGTTCGATATAATTCATATTCATGTTATGCTGTGAAGCCTTTATATTACGTTGCATGACGCTATTTTGTTCAGAATACAGCGTTTTCCGCTGTGGCAAAACAGTGGGCTGCGGCAAAGCGCAGTCAAAAAATTAGAATGCACTGTTTTGTATGGTAACGCGCACAATGGCTGCGGCAGAATTTGCGGCAGCGGCAGAATTTGCCAAATTTCTAATTTTGCCGCACCGCTAGCGGTGATACCTACCATAGGTTGGCATCACCACTAGGTTGAAGTAAATCTGATTGAATTAGGTTGAATGGTCTGGCCAACCTAATCCTCGTACAACAGGATTTAGCAATACAAAAGAAAAAAAAATGAATTTCGTTGGTGCCTTGATTGCATTGACAGCGACATTGTCGCTGCATTGTGATACACCAAATTCAACTGCGGCATTCCCTGCCTATATTTCGTACTATGTATATGGTTGGAATACCATTGTTTGTGGTTGCTTACTTTTTTTGCACCACGGACGTTGTTTATCAACCACGCGTCATGGTGCATAAAAGTAATCAACTATTTTTTTATGGTTGTTTTAACTATAGCCCGTAGTTGACGCAAAAACAACTAAGGAAAATTGTTGATTTTACCAAGATTTTTCTTTCAGTGCGGAGTGAATTTGCGTCCATGATCTTTACTTTTGCGAAATTAAATCAGTTCAATTCTCTAAAAGTTGATTACGTTCAATTCTCAGTTCAATTCTCTAAAAATTGATTATCATCATCGAGAAGGAGAATCGTTTCAAGCCTTTTCAAAACTTACACTAACACCTAGAAAAATTTCGCTGAGCTTCTGGTGGGACTGGAAAGGCATTATTTATTAAGAGCCCCTGCAACCTGATATGTCTACTACTATCTAATATGATATCTATTATCAGCAACTAATCCTATTAAAACTAAATATTGCTACAAACCGCTTCGAATTTGGCAATAGAAAAGGTGGAATCTTCCATCACGACTAAGCGAGATCACGTACATATATCTTAACTCGGTAAAAATAGCAGGAGTTGGTTTCGGAAGGTCATATAGCCCAGCATTTTACTTTCAGGCAATGATATATTTTGTTCATAACAGAACTCACGAAATAGAACAAAGTTAGATTTCGTGATGATTTCTTTCAAAATTTGGCACGAGCCAGGAAGTCGTTTACTAATGGGGTCACGACTTTTCCAGATAAAAATGTCAAAATACTGTAGACCAAAAAAATGTACATATAATTTGAGGAAAAGAAAGTTTTAATTTTTTAATAAGAGTTTTTCTTGTTTTTTTTTATATATTAATTCTTTCCTCATCCCAGTGCAGAAAATGCAAAGACATACAACATAAAATTTCTGCATGCGTTTTTTATTTTACTGTCAACATCGAAAAACCGAAAAACAAGAGAAAACTATTAATGATACTCACAAGGGGGCGTCAACAGTCCTGGGCCATATCGAGTTGGCGATAGCAAAACAGGAGGTCTATAAAATGGAATTGAACAAAACAATTAAAATAACGAAACTCAAAAATGTATCAGAATCGAAATGCATATTGACAACAGTTTAGCCTACCCAAAGACGCCAACGGCTACAGCTGCTTCCCGCAGTGCCCGTCCGTGCTCCATATCCCGCAGAGCTTCTGGTCGAATGGTTGCCGTGTTTCGGGGCTGTCTTTCATTCTGAACGGCTGAAAGAAAAAACAACCAAAAACACACATCAAATTATGTTATAATCACTCATTTTACATAAGTATTGAGCTATTCTCACTTGAAAGTTGATTAACTGTAAAATGTTGTCTTCATTGCTTTTGGTCACATTAAGTGATTTGTTTATGCATTTTCGTGCACGTGACATTGGCGTATGTTTCAAGCCAACATATGAACAAGGGTAAGTCAACCCTAACCAATTGCTCATAAACATATGCAAAAGCACCACCTTAACCATGCCGTCCTCGGGCGAAGGAGCAAATGTGTGAAAATTGTAAATTGACGCGTGCCGCGATCCCAGGACCACGGCCTGACCCAGCTTGACTGGTCTTTTCCATGAGCCGACATACTCAGCGCACGTTAAACGTACAGTTTCATTTCGACTCTAATGACTCGTATTCTAATGAGCTCACGTATGTTTTGCACTAGTTGGACTGTAATTGAGAGCTTATGCTGATGAAGTAAGTTCAAAGCGAAAGCGGCTTTAAGCGATTAGAACGAATCGATGAGTACTTTAATAAAGTGAGTAGTAAAGCAGGATTACAATGATCGAATAAAAGATGGATATGTTAAATACAGCTCAATTTAAAACAATGATTGAACAAAATCTTTAAATGAGCCAAGGTAAGTTGTCAGTTGTAAGAATTCAAAATAAATCAAAGAGCCGTATTAGTTTTAAAGATAATTTTTCAAATAATATGCAAAGTAGATTTTGAGCGAATTTTCGTCAAGATAATCCCAGCTGCTGTACAAGCTGAGTAATACTATTTGTTTAAAAAAAAAATTGTGCCGAAAAAATGCAGAAGAAAATAAAACCGCTGCCTATAAACCAAAAAAGTATAGCCGCTAAAATTTCAGTTTTCTTTGTTAAATTAAATTAAGAATCTAGAATTAACGTAAAATAAAATTGTTTTGAATTTAGATAATATACTACAATGCAACACTGATTAACAGCCTGCGGATTAACCGGCATGTGGATTATTCATCTATCCTGACTCGAAATTTTTTTCGTCAAATGGCAAAATATCGCAAAATTTCTCTTCAAAACTTCCTACATGGCATAATATTAATGAGTGCTGAAAAAGTTTGGGGAGCCCCATTACTGTAAATGCATTTTCATAAGTAATTTGTATGCTTAAAAGTGTGTATTTTGTATTTTCTCTGTAAATATACGTGTTTGCAAAAGAAAAATGTTGACAGTTAAAGACAAACTTTAGTTTATAAAAAGGTTGGACGAAGACTATGAAGATAGCAAGCTAAGAAGACTTTTATAGAGTGTTAATAAAATGGTTTCATCGTTGTTGTGTTGTTGTGCTGTGTATGTTGTGAGAAGGTAAAATATTTTTCTAATTAGTTGGGTTTGCAAGGCCATTTAAATACATCATCGGGTTGGCTTACTAGATTTAAGCAAAAGCATGAAATTCATCAGTTCCGGATTAAGGCCTTAGCAATGATGTTGAGAGAAGTTACATATTTTGCAAATACTTCAGTAAATTTTGGCAAATGAGAATTTGTGCCGGAAGAAAATTTACAATGCCGAAGAAAGCGGCGTTTATTGGAAAATGCTTCCACAACGAACATTGTGAAAGAACTAGTCCACGCAAATTAAACAACGAGCATAAAACAGTTATGCGTAGAGGAAGTCATAAAATGAGACTTCTCGTAATTGGCAAATCTAAAAAGCCAAAATCATTCAAAGAATTTCGAGCGGAAATTTGACCGTAGATTACTATACTTCCCTATTAAGCGCAAAAGCGGTATCTCAAAACAAATCGAAAAATTGATTTGTATAACATTAGAAAGCTTAAAACAATACGCATCTAATTAACTAATCCTTTTAATGGTATCTTATTTAAAGCATATGGAAAACACCTTAAGAAAATTTTCTAAATCTAAGTACCTGATGTATCCAAAAACGGAAGACCGTTCACCGAGAAAAGTGGAGTAAAGAGAATCCTCCACCAGCTCCAAACGAACCCAGTTCTTCGTCGCCTATCCATAGGCGCGCCGTAGGGGGGGCCAGAGGGGGCCGGGACCCCCCCCCCCCCAGACCCTAGGTTGGCCCCTCCCAGAAAAATAAATATTTCCAACAGCAGACACTTAAGTTTTCGCCTCTTAGGTTTTTGTGGTTACAGGAAGAGGTGAGTAGTGTAGTAGTGTAAGCCTATACGAAAGCATACACACTACTTATAACATAGAGACTGTGTTATTTGCGGTATTAATTACGATGTTATGGGACTAATTTCGAGAAATGGACGGCAATATTTAATTTCGACAAGTTAAACGTTAGGCAATATACAGGTATTTAGGTAAGAACACTTTTACAAACTGGCGTTTTATGCAATTATGTTTTTTCACCAAACATAGTCTAAGTATTAAAATGGTAGGCGATAAGGTAATTAACGTAGAATACAATTTCCGAAGTCCTTTGGAGAATGAAAATGGCATCCCTGCCACTTTTATGCTATCTATGACCTACTTGGTTTACACTCAGGTTAAATGTGTGTGAATTTTATTATAATTTGATAACTGCATCGGAAGTTAAAAGACTTCAATTTCACCGAACGTTTTTTCATAGTGACACAGCCGCCACATGGTTCTTACCATATTCATTAAAATAATTCGGTGCGATTTTTGTGCGATTGGGAATTTTACAAGTTTAGATTTGACTGTATAAATATAGTATCAAATTCATCAATCATTTGCATTTTATTCTAACAGCCGTATGAAAGATTTGTGTTTACGTACTTATGGTAGCTACAAGGTTGCCCAGACATTATTTAAAAACGACAGGAAATTATTTTTTATGCCCATTGATGAGTCTTGTAAATTTTGTGATGATCTGAAGACTCGATGTGAAGCTATCGCAATGCGAAATTTTCCATAGAGTTTCCATTATCACCAAAAATACACCAAAATTTCAGCTCGACCAAACTTCGCGATCCGGATAGTAAAATTCATGCACAATGAGAAAACTCTAATAGTACTTGGAAGACAGTAAATGATATGGTGCTTGAACTGTCTTGGAATATTGTCAAGAAGAACCGAAATTATTTGGAGAAGGTTATCGACCTTACGACGTGTCTCAGTCAAAACGTGCTTTCAGAGGACATGATGAAAGTGGTGCCAGTGATAGCCGTGATTTTTTTTGGAATTTTGTGCATTATTAATAAATAATTTTAAAAACAAGGTTGCGAACTACTGTAGTGGCAAAATACAAAATGAATTGATGAAAATAATTGCTGAAATCGTTCGCGAGGACAATTTGGCAGACATTATGGCAGACGCAACAAGGGTTCACAGAAGGAACAACTCTCCGTGGTTGTCAGATTTGCTAAAGAGCTAGCAGTCGAAGAAAGGTTCTCAAGCTTTGTAGACTGTTCAGGAGCTAGAAATGTCTCGTATTTAGCAGACATAATTTTGAGCCTGTTAGACAGCTAAGGACTTCCCGAATTGCCTGTTGTTGGACAGTCTTATGATGATGCTAGTGTCATGTCAGGACAAAAAAGTGGTGTACAAATCTAAATTAAGATGAAACACCCTGCAGCCACATTTGTACACTGTCTAGCTCATAAAATTATCCTGGTTGTGATGGACACATTTTTCACAATCAAAACGTGTACATCCTTTTTCAATGCCATCGAATCACTTTACCTACACTTTTCGAAGCCATCACAACACGAATTGTTGAAGCAGTTTGAAGAGGCAGTTGGTCTAAATACAAGGCATGGAATGAGAAGTTTAAGCTCGACTCGTTAGTCAATGAGATTTCACAATTGCAAATATGTGATCGATAGCTATGGGACTATGAAAGAGGCTTTAGAGAAAGAAATGAATGAGGGAAAATACAACGACTCAGTTTATTCATTGGGGATCTTTCATTCAATCAGTAATCCTAAATTTTTAGTAAATCTTTTCATCTTTCACTATGTTCTTTTTATAACGAACATGTTAACCACATATTTCCAAATTAAAAATACAACTCTTTGGAATGGTATAAATCTTGTGAATGGAACACTACTAAGTGAGCGAGAAGACTTGTATGTAGTTTGGGGAAAAATTAAATCATTCGCAAAAGAGAACTGTCTGAATCTCACATTTACCAGAGGATCGCGAAAACGGAAAACAGCAAAAAGCACTAGTTTCAAAGGTTTTGCTGTTTCATCTAGCCTCGGACACGCAGTTAGGGCTACACAGATATTCCTGCAAACCAAATGAGTAAGTCACAGCACTTTTCATCTTGCCATATTATTTTCGGTTTTTCTAGATTTTCTATGTAACAAATGTTTGAAGCAAGAGATCAATTTCGTCCTTCTAAGCTTAATTTATTCCAATTTTTTCAAAGATATTTTGAAACTAAGCTATCCTCCTCTTCAAGTATAAGTTGCAATATATTTAGCTTCTAAATGACAACATATTCTTACATTTCTAATTATTTCCATTCTATTCCCGTATAATTCATGCAAGCTTTCTTTCTTAGCGGTCATTGATAATTCATGTGTAGTTCATACCTACCATTCACATTATATGCATATGGTAGTAGCTCATACGTATTCACAGACAAGAAGTTTATTTGATAATACATTATGCATTAGCAAATAACAAAGAATAAATCAACAAATATATAATGTATTAGTAAATTATATAAGTTGTATGAACAGTACGTGTACAAACAAAAACAAAATCATCGCATGTCTTGAACCTTTCAGTCCCTGGCCCCTGCCAGATTTCAGGCCACGGCCCGCCTATGCGCCTATCTCAATTTTACCTTAAATCACTAAAAGAATTAGAGGTCTATCAATATTAAGCGTGTTTTTTGCTCCTCTATCCAGCAGAGAATAGAGTATATGCATTGGAAACAACAACACTCCTGTACCAGTAAATTCACTAGTACTGAAATTATATTCCTCATTTGTAGTTCACGTGCTGAACTAAAGAATGTGCTGATAGAAAAAAGAAAAGCTCATGAGAAGTTGTCTTTTTTTCTGTAAGGTGGCTTTGGGTTTTTCATGGTTATGTTCAATGTTTTGGTAGCTAGGAAATTAGAAAAAGCTTTCATAACATGTAGAAAGTTAAAAGAGGTAATTTTCTCTTAGTTTTTTTTTCTATTTTCAATGGATTGTGGTAGTGTATACTCGTTATTTTCTCCCTTTATTTTAAGCTGTTTTGTGGTACCACAGCGAATATAGCACCCTATGTCAGTCTTAGCGAATGCACTGCTGTTTTGTACTAGATCATTGTTTTTTCGGCATAGTTATATTCTGCTCTGTATCGGAGCGAAAAAACACGCCTATTACTACTTTTACAAAACTTCAATTATCTCCAAACTTGCTTTCATTGAGACACCGCTTTTGCGCTTAGTAGGGCAGTATAATCAAATGGAGCTTGAATGGATTAGTCAATTTTTACAAATTGGTTCCATGAAAAGTTTATTTCAAGAGTTCGAACTTACCTTCTTTAAAACAAACTTGGACCAAAAGCTGTTCTTATTTTAGATAATGCACTATCCCGACCAAATGAAAGTGAAATAAAATCCGATGATGGAACATTTTGGTTTTAAATATCAACCACCAAATACTACAGCATTGATTCAACCTTTAGATGAAGGTGTTGTAACCGTTATGAAAATGCACTATAGAAACGCACTCTTGGGTGAAATTTGTACAAATGATTCAAGCCTTCAGGTGTTATGGAAGAAGCTGCTTATATTAAATGGAATTTCAATGATTGATAAAACTTGGCAAAGCGCAGCGTCAGTGTCTCGATCATAACGGCGGGAAATATTTCCTAATGTCAATAGTCTCGCAAAAAGCAATACGAACGATTTTTCAGAAAACGGACAGTTGAAACTTTGAGAGAAATAAATGGGTTTGAAGAATAAACATTTGATAACTTTGATGAATGGTTTCATTGTGATAAGAATCAAGCAGGATTTCCAATTCTCGATGACGCGGACATTATTTTAGAAATTCAACAGGCACAAAGTGAATCTGAAACTGAAAGGAATAAGTCATTATTGGTAGACAACAACGAAATAGTCATCATATAGCACTGCAATTTATTTCCACTCTTTTGAAGTGCGTGGAATAAAATAAGAAATAAGAGAAATAAGAAATAAAATTTTGAATGAAACAACACCAAAACAATCAAAAGTAACAAATGTTTTTTATAAAGTAGGTACAGGAAATGATAAATCATTTTTTAATGTCTACGTAAATTTCGAATAGCTTTTGAGCTAATTCCTTTCTCACTTTTCTCCCTTTTCTCAGTTGAGCATCGTTTGGAAATAAGGACACTTGCCCCTCAGAAAATGAAATAAAAGTGCTAATATGTTTGCACCAGGATATGTTAATGGGGAAATTTGAAGTACGAATGCAAATTTGACCGAAAAAAACTACAAATAACTTTACCCAATGCGCATAATAATATATTTTATTTCAACGTATAGCTAAGTACCTAATGATAGAATATATTTTACCATCTTAAAATATAAAATGCTAAATACAACACAAATTTATTAGCCCAAAGTAAATTTAAGCTCAACCGTTGAAAAGTTTGTCAGTTTCTTTTTTTCCATTAAGCGAAGTTTACTTTACGTTTATGTTTGAGTTCAACTGTGGCGCACGCAATTAACGGGTTCTAATAGTGACCTCTGGTAAACTGTTGTGATAGTTAAAATCAGCCGTAAAGCATTCAACATTTAATTAGATGGCATTGTTTTTGTGAGATGGTTAAAATTGAAAAATTTATTTAATTAAGTGGTTTCGAAAGTATACACTGATTCTCATCATACCTTACTGATGTGACCATGATGTGCTTAAGTTCATCTAGCAAACTTGTTTTAGTCAACAACAAAGTCAATTGTTTCAAAACTGTTTATCGTCCAGGTTATCCATTACTATGTTTTCCCCGTTTTTTGTTTTGATAAAATAAAAGTCATGAGTTGTAAGGGCTCTTTAGTAAACGATGCTGCCTATGATAGAAAATTTGAATAAGTAACTTGCAGCGCAGACTACGTAGAACAATGCTAAGGGCGACTGTTTCACCAAAATGACGAGATACTGTTTGCGTGTGAATAATGATTTAAATAAAAAAAAGGCTTCAGTGAATCAATATTCATTTATTCAGCTCAATCACCACACCAACTATAGTTGAAGTTTCCGATCACGTACCCAAAAAACCAGAATTGCCAGTAATGGTGAAAAAAAACAACATATCCAACGAAGCAGCTTAGAACTATGTCCAACACAATTACTTCAAACTTTGCAGGCGAAACTATGGGTCGGCCAATTGTAAAAAAAAAATTCTTCTAGGTCTTAGGAAGAAAGGACTTCAGAATCGGCATGATTAAGTTTGCCAATATTGCAACGTGCAAACAAGCAGAATGCATCACTGTTCTGGCTAAACCTTCGAATAAAATTTTCTCTATGAAAGGAGCTCCAAAGGCTGCTGAGGTTGCCTGGCTATCCAAAGTACTGAAAGGCGAGCTATGTACTGCAGATTGCAGTTGCGAAATATTACAAGCTCATCTGCATGGACACAAACATGTGTCAAACTATAAATCACAGCCAAATACGGATGGTTTTTTTCTGATCATGAGCAGATTGAAATACCTATACTTGGAAAATTATGGCATTTAATCGATGGCAAGACAGCAAAAACACCAAACGAGTCATCGCCAAATGCAAACGCCGCACAGCCAATCAACATCAAACGATGCATATCTAAAAAAACATGCATATTTAAGCAATATCTTTGACAAAGTCCCCCGAGACACACTCTTTCTCCATCTCTACACCAATTACAACAATCAAGCCAAAGACCTTTACTAATTCTCTCATATGTGCATAACTTGCAAGCCTCACAAGTTTGCAGTTACTTCTTCTTAAGATAACGATAGGCATAGTGCGGGATAGTGAGGCGCTGATATCATCAAAGTAAGTAGGTGACTCTGCGAGTAAAGCTCTGATAGCATCTATCACAGCTCTTAATTATTATAATTTTGTACGCGGTGTAGAGCAGATGACATTAAAGTCTGGCTCAATACGTATACCAAACCCATCAACTGTTCAATCATCTACTCCAAGATTGATTGACCTACTCGTATCACTATCCTAAAGCTAACAAAAAATGTAATGATGATTCAAATAGTAGATATATTTTACTTAGATTTAAGGATCATAGCATTCGAGGAGAAGAGAGTTCGAGGGAAAATAATTATAAAAAAAAGTTTTTATAAAAAAAATTATTCAACAGAAAGGTCTTTCATAAAGGGATCAACGACCCTCTTCTCAACGAACAACAAAATGTTTTCTAAAAAGGAAGATTGACTAGCATCAATTTCATGATCCAGGTTTCTGATGAAATAATAAACGAAATAAAAAAAGGAAGCCCAGTTGATATGGTCTGTGCAGATTTCACCAAGGTTTATGACCAGGTCAATTATCAAACTCTGAGATCTATTTAATTAAGTCCGTTTGGTGTATCTGACTCTCTACCCAGTTAGCTCGAAACTTATCGCTGTGATTTAACTCAGATCATCAAATTCCAAGGAGTATTATCAAAAACAATTCTTGCGCAAGAAACACCACCACTCTTTAATACATTCATCTCCGCTGTACCTAGCATTATATTTTATACGCCATATTTCTTCTACCCTGATGTCACCAAAATTTACCACACTATTAAAACGCAATTCTCCAATCAATGCTTTGATCCTTTCCCCCATCTACATAAGCTCAATCTCAGCGTCAGCAAGTATGAAGTCATATGTTTTCCTCGAAAGAATAAAGTCAGGCAAATAATTGGGCCGAAACGACCCATGATCTGTAGAAAATATTTGACAAACTTGAGGTCACTTAGCCATCAAAGTGCGGAAATTGCAAGAAGCTGGTCACCTGTACCGAATGCATGAGCATCCAGTTCCTAAAAAGGTATTTGATGAAAAAGCCTAGGATCAAAGTCAGTGAGAAAACAGAGGAAATGGTTTTGACAAATACTGCGCATCGATGCTCAGATCTCGATTTTGCAAGATGCGGTCGTTGGACCGAGACAAGAAACAAAAGCGCAAGAGGGGTACGACGACGACGAACTTTTACTACATCGACAGCACTGAACTTAATAACGTGGAAAATATCATAGACTTTGGTGTGGTTCTGGACAAAAAAATGCGATTTGACCTGCAATATAAAAACGTCCTATTAGGGGCTAACAAAAAACTGGGTTCCATTAGGTGGCACGCGAAAAAATTCAAAAACATTAAAGTTGTATTTTCTTTATATACATCGCTTGTTCGACTTCTACATTATCGGAAGCCTAGTTTTGCACTACACAGCGATAGGCTCGAATCGACACACAAACAATTTTCACTTTTCACCTTGAGAGAGCTCCATAATTATTAAAAATTTCGTAGCCTGATCAATTACGAATATAGATTACATCTTTTAAATTGAAAGACGTTTTTATCAAAAAGAGCTTTAATCGGCGCATGACTAATAGAGCAACACTAATGAAACAGTAAACCTAGCAGCTTTCTCTAAAAAAATCACATTCAACAGTCAAACAAATGGAATTGAAGTCATCTTAGGAAATACCAGCGCCGTACAGTTCATGGGTTCGCAATAAATAGATTTTGTCAAGCATTCAGTACGTTAAGTTATAGCTATGCTTTAAATATCTCCAAGTCCACCTGCACAAAAAAAACTTGAAAGGACCTATTTACATCATAATCCATTTATTTCCCATACCTTGAATAAAAAATAAATAAATAGATATATATTTTTCTTAATAATCTAACAAAATTTTAAGGTAAAGACTTGTGTAAATATATTGTTATTATTTGATTATCTACTATGTATGATATTTTTCATAGTGTAGAGGACGAAAAAAAAAATCGGATTATCAGATCCCTAACTGACCTATCAGACCACGGTGTAAGTGAGATTTGAGTCACTATAAAAAAGGCCTTATACAACAGTTCCGAGTAAGCACCGCTTCAACCTGATCGTGCTTTTTCAACTATCGGTAACCACGGACTTAAAAACCACTACAGTTTATGGGTCAAGGCAACCCTCCATCCACTCTATGCGCAGTACTTTCTCAACGTATGTTGAAACTGCACACCAGTTCTCCTCGTTTTGCAGCATTGCATCCACGATTGTCTCAGGCGTGATTAAACCGAGAGTGGACTCTATGATGCGCCTTAAATTTACGAAGCGAGTGCCCACAAAGATTCTGTACAGAGGATCATCGAACTCAAATAGACTGTATCGGTAGTACAGGTATAGTTCAGGTATTTTTTGAAGTAGCCGTGCCCTGTCAAGAATCGACAAAGGTAGAAGTTTAAATCTCTGTTGCTACGACTAAGCAAAGACTCAAAAAGACCAATAAGCTTAGCCATCCAGCGCCATTTACCACTTTTACTCCAACGTTGTTGTCAAAAGGTCGAAGTCAAAACCTTAGTTCTGTTCAGCTTTCAGCGAAAGAGGTACCTACCCTTCCTTGCATTTTCGCGCTAGTGGTACTACTGAGATTACTCAGTACTCAATTACTCAATACTGACGGTCTCGTCTGAAACCATGCGGGGCACTCCTGCACTGGACACTGACAAGGCACTTCTGGAACATCTTGGTTGGGAGCGCATCCCCCCAAAT
The DNA here is from genome assembly GCA_963978885.1 of Nemotelus pantherinus. Taxonomy (NCBI): domain Eukaryota; kingdom Metazoa; phylum Arthropoda; class Insecta; order Diptera; family Stratiomyidae; genus Nemotelus; species Nemotelus pantherinus. Next base: position 212,557,598 of record OZ022264.1, on the reverse strand, counting down.
TTCGGCTCCATACAGCAAAATAGAATTGGTCACTACCATAAGCAGCCTCCGCCTCGTCACACTGAGTTTGCTAACGTTGTCCAAATGACGATTACTAAAGCACGGTCACATGCCCTGCTGATATGATACCAATACGTGAGTTTGCTGGCCAGGCTCACACCAGATATCTAACCGACTTGCTGCTCTGGGCCTTGACGGAGTGATCTGTCATGGATAAGAGAGTTGGTATCCTCCGTCTCTTCTTTAGTATGACTGTCTTAGTCTTTGAGACTCCCAGCTGGAGGCCGTGCTCGGTCATCCACCGCTCATGACTTAGTTAAGTCAAAGTTGAACTGAATCGGCAGATCTGATAGTAATTACTGCTGCAAAGTCATCAGCGTAACCTACCAGAGCCACATTACTAGGCATTTCGAGGCGCAGCAGATCATCAGAGGTCAGATCCTGAGGTGATTGGCCTCCTTTGGAATCCGTTCTAGGTGTCGTAGAGCAACCATCAGTCCCTGAAGTAACATTGCATCATCGGTTAGCAAATAACTAGCGACAGGAAACCTATCGCTAAACTGAAGGATTTCCATATCGTCGAGTTGAAGGCGTTTTGAACGTCCAGTTTCACCAACAGGACGGCCGCTCTGGCTATGGATGATGCCTTGGTTGGCAAATAAATAAATGAAAAATAATTATATAAAAATAACAAAAAAATTAAGCAACAGCAGTAAATTGCCAGGTGAGCTAGTTCATTATGAAAACCAGTGTACCGTGAATATTTCGTAATAATTTGATGGCTTTCTGGGAAGCAATAACAAATCAAAATTTGAAAAATAATATTTGCCTGGCTGTAGGCACTCAGTCGAAAAATTGTTACTCTCATCCTGAACTTTCATTTTGCATGTTGGGCATGAGGGTGCCTGAATCACTAAAATTCCCGTCGCCACAAAAGAGTCAAGGACTGCTAAAAGTTTACACACAGTTGGCCAATATTCACATCGATAGATCCTGAAAATGTTAACTCAATCGGATAGCTTAGTTGTAATTGAAGCCCACTAAATCTTTTTGAGCATATATCTGTATATATATATATATATATATATATATATATATATATATATATATATATATACATACACATACGCACACATACACATACGCACACACACTTACACACACACACATATATATATATATATATATATATATATATATATATATATATATATATATATATATATATATATATATGTATATATATATATGAGTGTGTGTGTAAGTGTGTGTGCGTATGTGTATGTGTGTGTGTATACATGAATTTTAGTACAATAACTTAGTTGAACCCAAATACCTCATTTTAAATAAAATACAGCTCTACTTAAACCAGCACAAATGTATTCAACAAAAGCTATAAGAATTCACAACTATGGGCACGAATCAATGCACGAAAATTATTTCTGTGAGAAGTTTCCAATACGAAAACACATTAAATGCAAATCATCAATTTCTTCTGATCCACCTCTATTCAAAGTAAATAACATCCATTCTTCAAACACTATTTTATCCCACCGATATTATTTAACCGCCAGTTTGCCTAGCAACAGTAACTTTTTCACGCAAAAATATAAGAAACTTTCAGGGTGGATTTCAATCAAATAAATGCCAACAGCAACAACTACAACTAGTTCGATACGGAACATTATCGCAAAAGTTTTCCCAAAGTCGCGTTGTGTAAAAATCCGTTTTCGACTTTATTTCCATTACAGCAATCGATTATTATTTTCCTATTTTGGTTGCTATCGCGTGGCCTGGCTTGGCTTTTAGCTGAATAAGAAAACCAACGGTTGTACGCTTTCAAAAGAGTTTTATTTACAAATCGTTTCGCGATTTCCCGGTGAAGAAGACGATGACAATCCAGCATGAAATGGGAAAACTTTTTCATCAGCGAGATCGAAACAAACTTTGCTCTGTCGTTCATTAATATATCTATGCGAAGGACATTTTCAAGATACCACGGAAAAACTCGGGTAAAGAATCAGAGTATGGAAGCATTGAAAAGCATTTCGTTTATCGTGGCATTTTTCGATTTTCTTAAATCTTATGTCACACTTCATCGAACAAAGGTGCTGCACGTTTTTTTCGTGAAAAAGTTGCTGACTCCTTTGTGAATCTGGTTAGAAATGATAAAAGTTACGGAGGAAAGTATGAAAAATGCTGCAAAACGATTACAGTATCTCTGCTTCAGATTCATCGTAGCAATACTAACTAGAAAGAAAGTTGCCGCAGCTATTTCCATGTTATCGACGTAAATATTGGTAAAACTGAAATATAACTACAATCCTTAAACTTTTCAATCCTTCTTCCGAACAAATCAACTGAAAGATATTTAGTTGTAGTTACCATTCATTGTGGTTTCATAACGCTTTTGCCAAATGCTTATTGTTTATGCATGACGTGTTTTTCGTTATACGTAAATGGAATCGTTGAAAGGATGACACACGTTATCCTCAATTGTCATTGGTGAAATCTAACGGGTACAGATTACGGTAAGAAAATAATGCAAGTACATAGTACATTTGGTATTGAATATGTGGCTGGGTCCTTCAGATTTTAGTAATCGACTTTGAATGTAATGAAACATGAATGTCGAAGGGTGAAACGTGATGGGTCGTGACATCTATTTGATGGATTTTGTTTAAAACCTAAACAGTTTAAATTCAAATGATTTTTGGGAAACAGCTTACTAAACACATTCGAAGTTTTTATCATAACCAGAGACCGGATTCTAAGGCTTTCAACTATTATTTTCCTGCCACCCAGGACAAAATCGATCAAATAATTTTACAACTCTTATTTGTTGGAGCCTGCCTGCTAATTTTCGTTTAATCTAGCGGAAAAATTTAGCAAACCTATGATAGGAAAGGTACTTATTACCAAAAATTTCACCTCTACCCGCCAGAAAACATCTAATGTTATATCAAGAGAAAGTAACTGCAAGTAATTAAAAACAAACACCTGTCCAAAAATTGCCGAAAAACTTTTAGTATACTGAGTTGAATCAGTATTTGCATTTACATATTTAGTTGAAAGCCCAAGCAAATGATATTGAATCCAATAATCAAATTGAATTAATGTATCTTCTTCAAAAAGTTCGAGTCAACTCCCTGGAATTTTCCAGAGATTGGCTAGATTGAACATGGTTGAACTAGAATATATTCGCAACCGAAAAGTGTCTTAACCAATTTTCAGAGCAAGCTAGAGTTTTCGGAATATAATTTTTCCGATACAGCTACGCTGTCAGCAGTAAAATTTGCCGTTGAAGGAGTTGACCGCCTTTGTCACGCGAAAAATGTTTCGAATATCTCGTCCAGAGACAAACCGGTAGTGCTAAAAACCAACAACTTTTGGACTTGCTTGTTGTTAACAAAACCAGAAAAGTGGTTGGAACCAGGTACAATATGCAGTCTGATGTTAAAGTTAACAAGCGGAAACAAAGATTGCTCTGTATATCGAAGGAAGTACTTAGCAGTGATCTTGCTGTAACAACTATTTTCCGGCACAAAAGGAAACTTCTTGAAAATAATAATACAAGAAAATGGTCCATTGTAGACGATTTCAAATTGAATTTGAAGGATAATTTGAAATTCGTAGGAAAATATAGATTGCTTATACCGTTGAATATCTTGCAACATATATTTATCCCTGAAATTTTGCCTCTTCACACTGTCTTTCGTAGGGAGCGGAACCTATCTGTCTACAATCTTTCATTAGAAGTTTGTGTTTTGTTTGGTGTTCATAAATCTGTGAACGACACGCTCTGCAGTAACTTCATTACCTCCTCCCAGGTTAAATGTGTGATTCTTCATATTTCTCCTTCACCATCTTCAGTTTTAATTGTTTCTTCAATCTAGGTCCCTTGTAGTTTCTACTCTTTCATGCATTTCTTATTAGCTAGTGAACAGCATAGATTCATCAAAGGTAAAATAAGGGTAACAAACCAATAATCGGTTACAAACATAGCTACTTCCACAACCGATTTTGTGAACCATGATATTCTTCTGTCAAAACTAGCTAGGTTTGGTCTCTCTGGTGTCCTATTTTCTTGACTCTCTTCCGCCGTTTGTGATGGCTCTTGTGTTATTACCAGGGGTAGATTTGCCACTAGACCCGGTAGGCCTGGGCCAAGGGCGGCAAATTTTCGATTTTGTTTTGGGGCGGCAAATTTTTTTTCTGCCATATATGTACATACATTTGAGTTGAATGAGCCTAAACCCTCAAGCCAACCGAATTCTCTAAAAACTCAATGCACACAAAAATTCATCTCAGATGATTTTTTTCGGATATTGAAAAGTTTGACTGATAATAAATATCGAAATGCGATCACGGTAAAGGACCAAAGAATCTCAAAAATACCTGAAAAGTACCTAGAAAGTATCTGAAAATACCTAAAACAGAACCTAAAAAGACCTAAAAAGAACCATAAAAGATCCTTAAAAGAACCTAAATAATACCTTTTCAATTTACGAAAAGCTTATATTTGCGTACATTGATTTTTCAGAGAATTTTTTTATTATTATTATATCACAGGGTATATCAAATACATGCAACTCTCTCTTTATTGTTGACGTGTTTTTTCAAATGGTGCATCATTACTGAAATTAGTTTCTATAAAAAAAAAAAATCCAGAACATCATAGGCCAAAATATCTCGGGCTCATCCTCAACTAGTAGCATATCGTACATTAATTTACTGTAATCGAGTTCATAGTTTATCTCCAGTCAAGTGCGGAGGCAAACGGAATGGTAAACTTACTTATAAAAATATGAACGAAGACGTTGGAATCATATGCGGTGTAAAAGTGTATACCTACGGTTTTCGACTCTTATCCGATTCCAATATTTCCAATGCTGTTTTTCTTTTTGACAACAATGTATGCGGGTGGCGGGAGCATGCTCGTGCCTGCAGTTCATCGCGAAGTAAACAAAGTTTCTATCCCGCTTTACGGCATAATCAATCAGTGCTAGTGCTAGATTGCAGGACGATAGCGCGATCTTCTCAACAGTATTATATCACTGGGGAATTTAGTGCAAATTCACACTTTTCGGTAAGCGATGATAGTGTGCCTAATTTTATATTTTATCGTTCATAATGTTGGATATTGCGTTTCGATACGCGGTTCACCCATAGATGTCAGACGTCGCGACAGATGACATGTGATCGGTGATGTCTACGCACACTACTCATCCCGTGTATCAACCTTCTTTTTCTGTTAACTACGTCGTTCACACTCTACTGTCAAATTGTCCATCACGTGCATAAAATCGTTTTCGTTTATTATATGAAATCTATTATTCTTTATTTTGTCTTACGTTGCTTAGCTTCTCCTGAACTCCAACAAGCTATGGGCCCAGGACGAACAAAGTAGAAAAGTAAGGAAAGTGGAAAATATCGCGGAATGTCGTTTAAAAGTCGCGTGGGTAGAAGCTTCTCGAGCATGGCCGCTGGAAGCATTGCGCGGATCGAGCCGCTTGGACGTGACAATTATGATACATGGAAGCTTTACATGGAAGCGTTACTAGTGAAGAACGACGCAAGAGATTACGTCTCAGGGGCTAAATTGATGCCGGAGGCGACTCAAGGAGACGCCGAATCGCAAGCTGCGAGAAGCACGTGGGTAGTTGCCGACAGAAAGGCGAAGTCGGACATCGTGCTTTGCATCGAAGCATCTGAGCTGAAGCAGATAAAACATTGCATCACTTCTCGCGAAGTATGGCTTCAACTTGAAAGGACATATCAGTCCAAGGGTCCCGCGAGGAAGGCTACGCTCCTGAAGCAACTAATCTTGCATTGAATGCGCGATGGGGGAGACGTTCGTGAGCATCTTCGTCAATTTTTTGACGCTGTGGACAAACTCGCAGAGATGGACGTCAAAGTGAACCAGGATCTCCTCGCCATCCTGATGTTATACAGCCTGCCATCGACATTCCAGAACTTTCGCTGTGCCATCAAATCGCGCGATGAACTGCCAAGACCTGATGTACTTAGAATAAAGATCATCGAGGAATTCGACGCTCGTCGGCCGTGTGAACCGAGCGATATCGCGAGCGCGTTGATTGCGAAAAAACGAGAATACAAAGGACGGGGCTCGAGGAAAAAGAGTCAGAAAGAGGCATCGAACTCCAAATCAGTGACAAAAAGATTCCAATGCTATCGGTGCAGAAAGTTCGGGCACAAATCGTTCGAGTGCCTGCAGTCTAAGGACGGACGCGAACAGACCGCGCGGAGTGCCGATTTCGTCACACTTTACGCGAACAGCGCACACGTGATGACAAACGAAATGCATGTTTTTGAAAAACGTGCCGCATATATCAGCGGTTGCTCATCACACATGGCCATAAACCGAAACTGTTTTGCAGATGTTCGCGAAATCAAACCTGAGAGACTACATCTGGCGAATGAGAGCTCGACAATAATCAGTGCACGAGGAAATGCCCGCATCGCTGTGGAGCAGGCACATTCACTCAAGACAGCTGAGTTGACGGATGCGTTACTCGTACCGGATCTTCGGACAAATTTAATGTCAGTTGGGAAGATCACAGATCGAGATTATCAAGTAGTATTCCAAAAGGATCAAGCCGACGTCATCGATAGAAACGGAGTCGTGATAGTGTCTGCCGATAGAACAGATGGACTATATTATATGAAAACGAGCGCAGTGGAAAACGCCGCGGGTGCAAGAAAGCAGAAAACACCGGACAAATGGTTAAAAAACGATGAGAATAATGGGATTTCAAGGGAAAGCATGAGGGCATGCTCCTTTTTTAACGTATACATACACGAGAATCGTTCACGTTTGTGGCATCGTCGGATGGGGCATTTAAACGTGAGGGACATGATTGTCGCTGTAAAGGCCGGAGTGATTGAAGGCATCGACATAATGGATGGCGAACATTTCTCGTGTGATGTGTGTATCCAAGGGAAAATGACGCGGGCCCCATTCCCAAAACGATCCAAAAACCATATGGAGGTCCTCGGGATGATGCACTCAGACGTTTGCGGTTCAACGCGCACCGAGTCAATGGGTGGGGCGAGATATTTTGTAACATTCATCGACAATTCATCTGGTTGGTGATTTCTTACCAATAAAAATGGTGTTTTCGTGGAATTTGTACGAGTGAAGTCTCTCCTTGAGAAGCAGACAGGTAGAGTACTGAAAGGTCTACTGAGTGACAACGGGAAGGAGTACAGAATCCGGGCGTTCGACCATTATATGAGTTCCAACGGTATTGAATATCGTCTAACCGTCGCAAATAATCCAGAGCAGAACGGGATTGCGGAACATCGTAACAGAACCCAAGTAGAGATGGCCAGATGTATGCTCATACAAGCCCGTCTCCCACAAGCATTTTGGGCCGAAGCTGTCTACGCCACAAACTATGTGCGAAACAGGTGTCCCTCGAAGTACCTTGGAGGAAAGACACCTTTTGAGGTTAGATTCGGCAAAAAGCCAAATGTGGGCGACCTAAGAGAATTCGGCGGCGACGTTTTTGTTCTCGACCGAACAACTATGAAAGGAAAATTTGACGTGAGGACGAAAAAAGGACTCTGTTTGGGAAACTCAGAGCAGTCAAAAGGATATAGAGTTTGGATTCCCGAATATCGACGAGTGATAGTGTCAAGGGACGTAAAGTTTCTGGAGGGAGACTCATCTGAACCAGACTGTGGAGGAGTCTCTACACACCCCTTGAATGCCGAAAAAAAAACGACTTCAGATATCGATGTTACGCTGGAAAATCTCCTACCTGGCGCGGAAGATGTCAACATTGATTGAGAAGAGGGCGCGGAAACGGACGACAATCGTAGACAAGGCAGAGACAGTTCTTGTACTGACGACAGTGACGAACAAGCAGAGAGCAAAGACGAGGTTACCTTGAGAAGGGGACCTGGACGACCTCGTAAGGTTTGGACTGGGCGAAGAGGTCGGCCACGACTGGAGTATAACCTTGTAGGAGCAAACGTCGCCAACGAAGTATTCCTTGCAAAAATGCCTGTCAAACAAGCCGTATCAGGTCCGGAGTCGGCTGAATGGTTCGATGCCATGTCCGTGGAGCTGAAAAATATACTCAAGAGTCGCACTTAGGATATTGTTGATCGTCCTTGTGATCACCGCGTTATCGGAAGCAGGATGGTACTTCGAAACAAATACGGACCCGACGGATCGTTGGAAAAACGACAGACAAGGACCGTCGTTCGCGGATTCTCTCAACGACCGGGAGTAGATTTCTCGGAGACTTTCACCCTGGTGGCACTTTCAATTCGTCTCGCTACTGCGATCGCATCGATAAGAAATCTGAAAATTCGGCAGATGGATGTGACAGCAGCGTATCTCAGTGGTCCCATCGAAGAGGAAATTTTCATGGAAATACCGGAAATGACCGAAGAGGTCTTAAAGGTAATCGCCCGCACCGATTCGGATAGGAGGGTCAAACGTGACGCTGAGAAGATGTTAAAAATTCTGCAGAAAGGGAACAAAGTATGTCGTTTGAATAAGGCGTTGTACGGTCTACGACATTCCGGAAGACAATGGTACAAGAAATTGGATCTAGAGCTGCGTCACCTCGGATTCAAGCCAACGAAATCTGACCCTTGCGTATACACGCTGGATCAAGGGGGAGCTTTAGTCCTAGTGATCGTATATGTGGACGATATTCTCGTGATATCTGAGGACGATCATCAGTTCAAAAAATTGCGCGGTGGGCTTTCAAAACAATTTAGCATCAAGGACCTTGGTGAGGTCAAATGCTGCTTGGGTCTTGAGTTTAATCTTCAAGAGGATGGATACTCAATACACCAAAGAGGAATTATCAGGGACGTCTTATCACGTTTTGGAATGAGTGACTGCAAACCGGTGTCGACGCCGATGGGAGCTAACATAAAGCTGACAAAGGATTCTACGTTGAACGCCTCGAACGAGCTGAGAGTACCTTACAGGGAACTCGTAGGCTCCCTCATGTACATTGCGATGGGCACCAGGCCCGATATCGCTCACGTCGTCAGTCGTCTAAGTGCTTTTAAAAACTGCCACAGTCAGGAGCATTGGATTGCGGCGAAGCGAGTACTGTGGTTTCTTCGCGGCACTATGGAATACGGCATTACATATCTATCGGCGGCGAGTAGTACCTTGGTCGGATATGTTGATGCAGACTGGGGAAACTGCCCAGAGGATCGAAGATCGTACACTGGATAAGCTTTTATGCTGGCCGGTGGTGTCGTTACATGGGAGTCCAGGAAGCAGCGCACCGTCGCCCTATCCTCGACGGAAGCTGAGTACATGGGTATATCTGACGCCATGAAAGAAGCCATGTATTTGAGCAGATTTTTGGACGAGTTGAAGCTCCAGAGTTCGGGAGGGGTAAAGATTTCGTGCGACAACTTAGGAGCTCAAAGGTTGTCGAAGAATCCAGCACATCACTCCCGTACCAAACACATCGACATACGTCATCACTTCATACGTGAAGTTTTAGAAGATGAAATGGCCGAACTGGAGTATGTCTCTACAGAAGAGATGGCAGCAGACATCTTGACCAAGTGTCTACCGTCTATCAAACACTGGAAGTGCGCTAGTATGCTAGGAGTAGCACAGTGCCCCGCATAACGAGGGGGAGTGTTGGATATTGCATTGCGTTACTCGGTTCACCCATAGATATCAGACATCGCGACAGATGACATGTGATCGGTGATGTCTACGCACACTACTCATCCCGTGTATCAACCTTCTTTTTCTGTTAACTACGTCGTTCACACTCTACTGTCAAATTGACCATCACGTGAATAAAATCGTTTTCGTTTATTATATGAAATCTACTATTCTTTATTTTGTCTTACGTTGCTTAGCTTCTCCTGAACTCCAACACATAATATATAAGATAGTGACTGTTTAAAATCATTTTTTAATTATAAACATGAGTGATGGACGAACACGACTAAGTGGTGCGAAATACCAAAAAAAGGCCAAAAAAGCTAATAAACGAAGCGGAATTGATAAAGAAAACTAGAAAATAAGATGCGTTCAAAGTCTTCACATAGAACAACAGGGCTGCAAGGTGGAACCTTGCAAATTGGTACTTTTAGGTTATTTTTTTGATACTTTTGGGTTCTTTACCGTGTGTGTATTTTAATAATTATTTGTGTGGCAAGGGCGCAATAATAGGGAATCTTTACGAACGAACCGGTGCTAGTTTTATTTTTATATTCCTTTTTTGTGAGCTCGGGCGCAACGAAAAACAGCAAAATATTCTAGAGATGCGAAAAAAATCACGCATTATTACATGTAATATAATTCACGAAAAAAGCGGCAAATATTTCTGAGGCCTAGAGTGGTGAAGTGTTCAAATCCGCCCCTGGTTGTTACTGTGAGCTCTTGCACTTCCACACCTTTTTTTCTACCTCAGGAGTCCCGCAAGGATCCATTCGTGGGACTTTATTGTTCTTTTTGTTTATTAACTATCTTCCTCCCCTCTTTAATGTGAATTTTTGGCCAAAGTGATTTTAATACTAATGTTCTTCTTCGAACATTAGTAAAATGTTCTCCTTCGAACATTAAAATTGTCTACTGGCTATGGTAGGCACGTAGTCGAGTTTACCCAAACTATGCTATTCTGACAGTTTATTGCCATAACTTAAGCGGAACAATATGCCACAAAGATACAATAACTCGCCCCAAAGCGGTGCTGAATGTTCCGCACCAAAATTTGACAATAATATACTTCTGTGAACAAACTGGTTTGATATTAATAAAAACGACTAATTTACAAAAAAACAATACACATGTTGAAAATGAAACCCTTCATTTTTATAATAAAACCTCATGTTATTTGAAAATAGGATCTTCCAGCCCCGCTCTCCGCTTGTCTGTTGTTTCTTTCTTTGTTCGGTCAATTTAGCTTTTGAATCTTTTATCTAATGCTGCGTTAGCTCTACGCGGCTAAGATGAGGTGGATATGCTCCCGGAAAAGGAGGTGCTAATCTGTTTTTACCTAATTGGTGGCCAGCTCTTGACTGGACTTCGGTTCAGTTAAGTGTCTGGACTGTTCTCAATCTCAGCCCATTTAAATCGCAACAATTGTTGCCCAACATTTGGCTAATACTTAACTTAATTCTGAACATCCGTTTACAGCCTATCGATGATTATATCAAAATAATTTTCTAAGATAATATTATACTGGTTTGCTAATATAAATAATAATATTTATTTACGCCCGTCAAATCATTTGTTATGAAATTACCAGGCCACATCATAAATTGTTGAATCGAATACGAATGATTTCTTATCTCCAAAAAATTGCAAGAGATTTGAAATAATAAGACGATCAGTTAATTCCTCTTGAGCTTAATGAGAATTTTTTTCACGGACAAAATAAATGACTTACCATCTTTATTCATGCCCATCTGTAAACATTTTTTCAGTCTGCATGCCTGACACTGATTCCTATGAGCTTTGTCCACAACGCACCGCCCCGTTCCTGCCTGACATCTGAAAGCAAACCAAAGAACTATTCAATAAACGTGAAGTCAATTAACCTGCGCACATCTTCACAATTCACAATCCCTTGGAATCATCATGTTCCATAGCAGCCACTCAAACACAACCATACACCGCCTTTGTGCCACAATAAAAACTAGACACGAAAACAATCACACCAATGCACACAGCACAGACAGCAAATCGTAACATTTGGGCCGGGTGAAAATCCTTTGCCGAAGGATGAGCGAGAATCGCATTGTCCCCATCCTACATTCGCACACTTTTGACTCGCAACAAAGGATTTCGGGTAGCAAGTTTTTCGAGATTCGAGAGGCATAACCATCATTCATTTTGCTGTAATGCGGATCATCCTTCGTCTCCAACTAATCCCGACTAGGCATCGTGAACCCGAACTGAGTCCTTCTACACTTGATATTTAATCGAATAACGATTGGAGTTTTGTCGTGCAAACTTAATGCCGATACTTTCGGCTGCCCGACACGCCATCAGAGATTCATTGATGAAGGACAAAAACTCTTTGTGAGGATTCATGCTCCGATACGGCAATAACTTAAAAAGGTCTAATAGGTAGACTTGAGACAGTATAGGGATGGAGAAGTCACTGTGTAGCCGTATTTGTAAGAGTACATTAAATGTTTCATTGGGCAAATGGGGGGTTTATTTTTAAAAGTTATGCAAAATAAGTAATATATCGTGCAACGGTACATCAAAGTTTTTTTTTATCTCTTTCGCATTTCTATGTAGCAAATAATGAAAATTTTGGATACAAGTAGAATTTAAGGCTTACAAATATACAGGAAAGAGAGTTTTATCACATAAAATAAAGCACATAATTTGCATTCGACTTCTAAGCATTCGAAACTTGCAGATAAGAGATTTTTTGTCGAGTGGAACTCGTTTATACTGTATATATCGCCTTCATATCGTTATGATATTTATAACACTGAGCCTATATAATTTCAAAACAAATTATAAATTACTCAGATTGTGATAGATATAATCGAGCTGATGTTGCAACTAAAATTGTGCCTAAACTTTATTACGTTAGAAAATGAAACTATTGTTTTGATTTTTTATCAAAATTAACCATAAACCAAATAGAGCCCCATCGAAATTTTTTAAGGTGCGTACTTCTACGAGCTCAGCTAAAAACTGCAAGTTTGAATTTTTGCTTGAAATTTTCGATTGAAACTAAAATTCTCACTATTATCCATATTTCTGTATCAACTATTCTCCGCAGGGAATTCAAACTTTGAAGCAGATATACGCTGTCTATGACATTGAAGACAGGGAGGAAAAATGCTGATCGGAATTCAGTAAAACCTCTGTTCAATTCATGTTCAAGAAAATATCCAAAGTGAGTGCATTGAAGTACTAATCCAAAACCCCTACCGTAAATGATTGGTTTATTTTATTAAATCGACACAACGAAAATTGGAAATCATTTCATCTAGAACACCAACTTTTTATTAGAAAAACACATATCACGTATTGCCATAAAATTCAGACATAATCACATCGCATCAGATATCTTCTTTCTTCCCAACACCCTGAAGTATAAAAGTAACGGTAAACGCAGAAAACGTTGTTGTAGCTAGCATTGCTACCAATACCGTTCAGTTTAGTGTTTTATCCGGAATTCAGGTCCAGTTCCATCCACTTCCGTTCTTCACTCGGCTGACGCGATTCACTAAATTTAATGTGGTCACATTTGGCCAAGTATATCCCACTTAAAACCTTATCGATCCTTAGGGACGTAAAGATAAACCGACGTGACATTTCCCGGGACCGCACAGTTTCAATATGGCTTCATATGTCGCATGTAATTTGTTTGGAATCAATTTGCTGTATTGCGAACGAGATGATGAACGAGAAACCATCATAAGAGAGGTGATTTGTGGAATTGAAATAGATTGATATTTTCATATTGATAAATGGGGAAAGTTTTTATTTTAGCTTGTGATGTTATATTATGATGAGTTTGACAAAGGAAGGAAGAAAGAATATTTTCTACCATAAGTTTTAATTTTAGCCTGAAAATATTTCACAATATATGAAGCAATCAAAATTTAAAAATTCTTTAATTTACTACTACCAACAAGAGCGACTACATTTGACTAAAAACCAAGTATATTTTTTAATGAAAAGCGAAATCCTAAAACAAAACAAAAAGAACGTATTACCGGCTTAATCTTCGGAAGGCAAAAGGAGTTATACGTCACCCCACGACATGAGAAGATTATTTTAATATGTTGCTGTTGTTGTCTCTTTCTATTAGTCGGTCTATTTTCTAAGCGGCAGGTTGTTGTTTAAATTATATTTGCAATGCTGGGATGACTCAAAATCGCTGTTGCTATTTACGAGTGAAAAAAGTGCCGCCTGCCGAAGGTTAAGTGAAAATATCGTTTTGAGCTTAACACCAGTGAAAGTATCGTCTTTGCAGGCACAATTGCGATCATCTTTGAAACGGTAACCAAAATTATTGCCTATCATATAAGCGCCATTCAAATTTGATTTTTTGATGGTGTACAAGTAAATTAAGCAATGCATTAACGTCCACTTCAAATCTACCTGCACGCGCACGCAAACATATGCAATCTTGCAGTTTTTCCATAGATATGAAAGAATATGGATACGAAATGGCTATCCGTGTACCCATACGTGAGTGTGCCTTTTTTAATACACGCACAACATTGCTCTCTCACAAAAATTCCGCTCAGTGTGCCCCTTTCTACCGCACTCACAGCCGAAAAGCCTTAATGCTGTGGCTTGATGCTGGAAACACCAGATCGGAATAAAAGCGTGCAACGGGGAACACGGAGAGAAACGTCAATGTCAGTTTGATTTGTGTCGGAGACTGAGAGCATTGGCTTTCAGTCAAAGTTTTTCAAATAAAATTTGGAAATTTTTCGGCGAATTCGGTAGAAACATACATCTTCGTTTGTGCGCAATCTTTTGTGTCGGTTTCGCGAGTAAATTAGCGGTAAAAAGTCATAAAATTGTGCGATAATGAAGTGCCACGTTCCAGGCTGCAAAAGTAGCTACCGAAGTGCTTCGCAGCGGATATCGTATTTCGGGTGAGTAAAATAAACCTTTGGCAACAATTTCGTATAATTTTTGTGTGAAATCATAATGAATTTCATTAACAAAAAGCATTTTAATCTTCACTCGCCGGTTCGGGGAAAGAAATGTCAAACGACGTCCAAAATGGCGATCGCTCGTGCTTTTTGTTACCATATGAACTGTGTAGGGCACACACCAGTGCCTCATTCTCACACCAGTAAACAAAAAGTCGAAAATTAAAATTTCTAATCCATTCTCTCTTATATCTGTGAGTTATTCACTCGAGCATCGGACAATCGATTATTAGGTCAACGTATGGACTTGCGCCTGCAATTTACCTACACGGGCATGTTATCAGCGGAAATAGGAGACAGCTGAGTTTAGCTAAAATAATCAATGTAAGGTAGTAATTAAGTTAAATTTAGTTGAGTTGTATTGAGTGATTGATTAAATAAAGTCCGAGGAACCAGCCCTAAAATTGTATTTCTTTTACATAAAACGAACTGTACTTTATTTAACTGGCGCCCAACGTGGGACTGCTTTTCCGTGCGTGCTAAGTAACGAGAAGTGTTTGGATTGACAAAGATAAGCCTACGTCAATACACTCTGCTGAGGCTCGCTAGAGGTCCAAATTACTCGAGTTCGAAAATCGCAAAAAGTACGCGCGATAGCCAAGCGCCAACCTAAAAACGCGATAGAAAATTCAAAATTAGTGTCATGATAACCAAATGTTCGAGAAGAACCGGGGCGAGAACCAAGCCACCGAAACACACGCAGTTTCCATTAAGGCCCCCTAGTAGCCCCTAACAGGAATCGGAGCAAAAGGGACGTCAGGTAGGAATGAAGTGAACGCCTTAAGGACCAAAGAACCCACAATCTAGATATTTGGTGATATTTGATGTTTGGAGTTTAATGAAAATCAATCCAAATGTGGAATGTAAGTTTTATGCAAGTCTTCAAACATTTTGTAATATCTGATTATTCTCAAAAGTTATTTCCAGAAATTATTATATTAATTTACAAATATACAAATTATTATATCGATTCACAATTTTATTATATTCATATAAATTGACTACATTTCGTTTTATTATACATATATTCTCGCATAAATCAATTAAAGTGATGTGTAACGTGTTTATTAAAAATTAGTGATTTAAAGTTTCAAAACAACGTGGCCCACATATTTCGCCAAAGAGTTAAATAGTTCGTTTTTCGGAAAAGTCGTGTTTGTATTTCAAAGGTGCTATGAAAATTTGTTTGTTTCTGTAGTGAAAGCGGTGATCAGGACCTTGATCTGAGTTATTAACAGTTCATTTTGTCGTGAAAATTGGTCTCGTTTTTTTACGAATGGTTGTTAATAATCTTTCCTAGTGCAAATCAAAATTATTGAAATTATTCGATTAGATTGTCTTAAAATTTTTTCTCGGAGTTTTAGGTGGAAATTCTGTGATCAGATGTTTTTTTAAGGTTTTTGGTGACTAATAGTTTTTGGGAAGGATTAATATGTCTAACCCTACCAATCAAATGAGGCCTAGTTGGCTCAATGCGACCACTACTGCTAGTTCTTCTCCTTCTCCCTGAATGCTCTTAAAAAGTTATTTGAAGTGGAGAGCGAAAGAATTCTGCTCCTGATGAAAACTCCGCGTGTAGGATAAATCCCTTTTTTGATAAGCGTGTGAAATTTTAGATGTAGATGAAACTATTATATGATTTGCTGGGGTACGATGAGGGATGGGGTAGAAGTCATTAAAAAAAGTCCGCCGATCATCAATAGGCAGTTTTATTTACTAACGCATCCTTAAAAATTGAAAAAATATATCTTTAAAAAAATGTCCATATCATCATTCGACTTTTTCGCGATTTCTCACGATTACATGCTCTGTAAACTATTTGGATCACTCAACGAGATCTTACAATCCCTGAAAATTCAGAAATCCTACATTTTCTTATAAGAAACGGAGCATGGCCACGGTTCAATGCCATTTTGAAAATCAGGAACTGTCAAAATATTGCCAGTCAGATGGCCAAGCAAATGGCATACCATATTGCCTACCATTTATGGCATGCCATCAAATATGACACACCATAGGCTGCCTCCACTAGCAATTTCAAATGGTATGCCATAGGAAATTGCTAGTGCAGGCGGCCTGTCATGAATCCTGCATCAGACATAAATAATGAAAGCGACGTGTCAATACTTGTCAGCGCCGATATGAGCTTGTCACACATGGACAAGATTCCCGATGTTCTCAAAAGCTGGAGAGTGTTCTCTTGAAAACCTGGAGAGTTCAGCTCTTGGAAAAAAGTGTTGAGCGTATCCTTAAAATTTACGAACACCTTAGAGGTACACCCAAGTACTACGGTATCCTCTCCGTAATTAAAAGTAAGATAACCGAAAAGTAAGATTAAAAGTAAGATAACCGACTATGCAGACATCGCTCTCGAATCGTATAATACACCGCGAAACTGGGAAAAATGTCCAAGTGTCTTACGCTACATTACGCGGATCAGAGAGATCTTGACACAATTGAGTACGAAATGACAGCTATGGTGCAAGGATTCGAGCGAGAATTTTACCAAACCGTCTATCAACATCTTTCACTTATTCTTAATAAACTTTCCTCAGTGGATTTGAGTACGGAATCTGCGAACATAATGGCCCAGGCGTACAGAGATAAGGCACTCGACTCTTTCGTAAGAAAGCTGCGGGGTGACTTGCCAAGACTATTAAGTATTCGCGAGCTAGTAGATCTACCGCAAGCATTACATCTCTGACTCAAGCTCCAAAACATGGATTATCGAGCACAACATGCCAATAATTCGCAAAATATTCTGAACAAAACAAATCGCCAAAATCTACCTCCTGTCCTTCCACGTAGAAACATTCCTGATTCCGCAAAACCTACACCAATTCCGGCTCCTAAAAACACGTTTCATCCTGAGCTAATACATTATCCTCCATACTGAATCCATGTACCATTCTGAATCGGTAAATGCGACTGGGGCATCAAAAGAATCATACGCGCAGGACAGGGAACATAAAACGAAGAGCATGACATGACACTAAACACCTGCTTAGATGTAGTATATCACCAGACACTAGACACTTACTAAAATGTAATTGCTGATCAAAACCTGGACGAAACAGAGCATATGGACATTTATTTTTTAGGCGAAAACGCTTGTTAAAGAGCGGAGAGGTACTTAAATTCTTGATTGACAAACAAAAACTATGTCCAACCGAGTTATATTAAAAATCCAAACCCCATCGAGAGAAATTTTTACGCCAATTTAGTCGGTGGTAAAGATAGCCCATCACTCATATTTTAAACCTTTTGTTAATTGCAAAGAGAGCTTTTAGTTTTTTTATCTTACCAACTTTCATTTCTTTCGACAGGATAATAGGAAACAATGCTTTAAGAAAGCTCAAAGCAATGGTTCATACAACGGAAAACGGTATGACTATCAACTCGAACAACCACATTCCTCTTAAGCAATTGTCAGTTCATCATATTCGGGCAATGAACCTGAACACCAGCGGCACGCTACTCTTTAAGTCGGAACAATTGGCAGCGTACGCGGATGACATTAACATCATGGCTCGAAAACTGACCGATGCAGAAGAACTCCTGCTTAGACTTGACACCGCACAGAATAAGTTAGGCTCGCGCAGCAATTCTCGCCAATCTGCCTAATCCAATACTTAGGGCCTTAGATCTAGGGCGGCCTACTATATATTCACATGTGTAGTGAGGCCGATTTTGGAGCGTTGAGCGATCTTGTGGTGAAAAATAGCGGAGAGTAAAACAAACATCAAGAAGCTAACAAGACTGCAAAGATTAGCTTGCATATGTATAACGGGCACTTTAAGAACCGCCCCAACGGCTGGGTTGGAAATGATTCTGGGACTTATGCCCCTAAATCGATTCATCTTCAAGCACAAGCTTAGCGGTAATACGCGCTAAAAGCTCCGGCATGTGAAACGATTCAAATCAGTGGTGCCACAGCGGCATTCTTACAGAATGCCGCAGAAGGTTTGGGTTCGTTGCGGAAGACACTGACCACATGAGCAAAATAATACACCTTGACAGGGATTTCCAGTTCAAGATACAGACAGGAATAGGCTGGAAGAAAAAAGGAGCTACCGTCGATGGTGCCATCTGGATTTACACGGACGGCTCAAAGACGGACACAGGAGTTGGCTCGAGCGTGTTCTCTACTGGTTTGAGCCTTAGCCTGTGGTATAGATTGTCGGACCATGCTACTGTCTTTGAGTCTTAAGTAAATGTTATACGCATGGCAGTTGAGTTCATTAACGGAACATCAAACCAACGACGATTTGAGTCGACAACAGGATTACCGTTATCGCAAACTGTTATCGCTTTGAGAGTGGCTTTCAATAAAAAGACAAGATATATTCCTATCCGGATTATGTGAGTGCCAGGGCATAGTGGGGCCAAATGCATTGAAAAAGCCGATGAATTGGCGAGGAAAGGTTCAGGAGCTAGTAAAAGCCCCTGCATCACTGTACTACGGTCAATTGCTGACACCACAAGCAAACTAAATGCTGCCATATGGGCCAAACTAAAGTCCCAATGGGAAAAAAGGACGAACTGCAGTGTGGCCAGGGCATTATGGCCATCACCTGATCTAAGCAAAAGCAGGAAACTGCTCAAGATCAGCAGAAACTGCTTCAGAGCGACGGTCGGGCACTGCCTTACTGGATCTCATGCAAACAAAATCGGACTTACATCCAGCAAATTCATGCAAGTGGTGCGAGATGGAAGAGGACACTCTCTCTATTTAAAAAACGCCTCAAGCCGAGGTGGCGAGTACCGTCTCGTTGAATCAGCGGATTCAGTTTGGCGAAGCGGTCACTTGGCAGCTCGAACATGCCAGCGGAGGGTAGCAAATGGACCCAAACTGACGGTCTAATGCTAGCCGCGTAACCAACAACCCTCTTTATTACCTAACCTAACCTATGGTAGCTCGTTTATCGCCAAATCGCATCACGAATTTGATATCATTTTTAGCACGGCTCTTAGTTTAATTTCAGACAGATCAATTGTCTGTTAATAGCTCACAACGAGCCGCAACTGTCAACGCTTACAGTTGATAGACTCAAGATCACTCTTGGGATGACTGCGGGAAATGAATATTTTGGTGATTTTAAATGGGAAATTTTTTGAAGATTCATAATCAAAACTCGTTTTAAACTAGATTAGAGCACATAAATCTGGTGCAATTCGTTCTGAATCTTGTAGTCTATCACTAGTATTAACATGATTGGGCTTTGGACAGATTGTCTCTGCAACATTCAGATTATATTTAGATTTATACCTGAGATTAATCGAGCTTGAAGTGATGCATCAGCAGTAAATATTTTTAATCACTGCCTGGAAGTTAAATATTGAACCAGTCAGTCCAGAATAGATAATATTTTATTGTTTTTTACCAGTATATATATACATAAATTTCAAATTTAATTTAAAAAAGCTTTAAGGTCGGTTCAGTTATATGTCAATATAATTGTTTTATTGCTCTTTTCCCCCTGTTTTAGCCAAACTAGAATTCAGAAAGAATTTAGTGATTTGTAAGGATAATTTCGTTCTCTAAATCTAACTTTTCAATTTTACAAATAACCGTCATGTAATGTATGTAAGAGGGTAGTACCGGTTAGAATGATAAAAACAGCCTAATTTTCAATATTTTTTTTGACAGCTCCTTTATTTTGTATAAATTTTAAAATTTGCATGGGAAAAATACATATTTTAAAAATTACAAAAAAAAATATATCTTTATTTTTTTCATTTTTCTACTTATTTATAGAGAGCGCCAAAGTTGACATCTCGAAAAATGCCTCGTCATACTGCGGACAGATAATCTCAGGAATGAAGAATCTGAAACTAAAAAACCAAACCGCATTTTAAAGAGGAATGTTTCTTACGTGGTTATCTACCACAATATTTTCAAAAAATTATCAAAAAAAATATTGCGGTTATTTGAGAATATTTTTCGAAAAATCGTATTTTTTTTCACTTTGTTTCACGTGCCAATTTTTTTTGGGCTAACTTTTGGCTTATATTGTGGTAGATTACCACACAAGATACTTGAATCAAGTAGTGCACCAAATTTGATTTAAATCGGTTTGGCCAATCCGGAGAATAAGTGTCCGCAGTTTCAAGAAACGTAATTTCGAGAAAAACGCGTTTAAAGTTTTTTTCCCATTTATTTATTGAATATTATTTACAAAATATGTTTTTATCTCCTACAATTGCTGAGTCTGCGATCCCTGGACCATACATAAGTATTCTTGAGTCCACATAAGCCAGTTGCTGTTGCAGTTGAGCAGTTTTTTTTTGGCCAAACGCGCTTCCTTTGCCGCTTTTTCTGTCTGACTTATACGCTCTTCATCTTTCGCTGCAGTAATTAAAAGCAGCGATCTGCCGTAAACCGCCGTAACTTCTTTATTTTTGGGAATATCTTAATAAAATTTTAAGACGTGATTTCTGAAGGTATAATAAATTGAAAAATGCACAAAACAAAAAACTGATTTGTTCAAAATTATAACCGGTACTACCACCTTAAGAGATGAATAATAAAAAAATTGAATATATCAAAGTAAATTATTGTATTGATAGATTACGGATACATCATGTTGATTAAATTAGGAAAAATATTAGCAACAACATATGTTACTATGCCGCAATTCATAGAAGAACCTCTATAACAATGCTTTTCCCACTTTTGCAAAGTTGTTTTTTTGTCTGTATAATGTACGAATAGCTGTATCGTCATTTTGATGTAAGAAGATTTATTTCAAAATACTAACATCCTATCTAAAACATTCCCCTCTGGAAATTGATTACCAAATAAGATCAAATTTTGTATAGCCAGATAAAAGCGGATGAGATAACTTAAAAAATTAAAAAACAACTGAGCAACCAAAGAATAAAATGTATTCTCGATTCATTCACGCGCTCTGTTATTTGTTTCATCAGATAAATTCTTAACTTGCTGTGGATTTTTTATTTGGAAATATCATGAATTGTTCAAGGCGTTTAAGTTCAATATTGCTGTATAATTCTGTCATTGAATAAATAGATTCTATTGGTTCTCGCTAGACACATGCAAAAAAAGCATTATAATATGTTTTCATTACTTTTAAGTCAATTTGAAGAGTATTTGCATATTCGTTGAAACAAAATGTTTGCTCAGAGTTATATAATAGCAATACATATTCGATCGACTGAAATTGTGTATTCATTTTCATTTAGACAAAAGATCGCAAATCATAGAACAAATATATTTCTTCAAGTCCCAGAAATATTGTTCACTCTTTGGAATGTGACCTTTACGCTGCAGTTGCAAAGGAGAAATCTTACAAGCCCCTTAACTCCTGAACTATCCTGCAATAAAGCCAAAATGATAAAATTCAATCCTAAAACACTTGCAACCTTCTGGCCTTGTGATTCGATAGCTGGCAATGCGCATACCTAAATCCCATTACTCCCTCCTGCCATCAATCTCGACTCGCGTTCTATGCAAAATATCGCGATACTTTTCAATTCGAATACAGCTGACACCACTCAGCCTAAATGACTTTTTGCGCTTGTACTCGTACTACACCACAACGCTATTTCGAACTGCACCGCGCACCAAGGGATGCAATGAAATTCAGATTTTTTATCCCACTTGGTATCAGGAGGCCTTAAATAATTGTTTGATATTGTACACTTGTATAAGACCTTAATCCCAGTCTGATTCGAAGAAAGTATGTTCACATTGCACGCCCCAGACACAGAAATACCAGCGAGTCAAGGGTAACCCTCGGCTTCCTTTTTTTCCATCGCAGCCACAGAGAGTCTGTGGGCTGGTGTGCTAGGATTAGAGAGATATCGATTTGCTCTTTGCGATTCAGCAAGGAGTTTCAAAATTTGCATCTGATACAATTAGTTTAATTGAATTTAGTCTGTTAAAACGCAGGGATCATGATATATACGAGAATTATTTAGCAAACCTGTAAATGAGCTTCCGTCGAACACTTCGTTTGAAAAACCCTGAACAGCCGTTGCAAGCCAGAATACCGTAGTGTTTTCCAGAACTGGTGTCGCCACACACGACGCATATGAGGCCCAGGTTTTGACCTTTGCGATTCGTACAACTAATCATGCCGTTGTCACCGGAATTCACCGCCGCTGTCATTCCATTGTGATGTCCCCACGGAACAATTCGGTTTTGCGGCGAGTAGCATGTTACGGGGGAGTTTCGCGGATCTGCAAAATAAAAGAATGAGTAAGATTATTAGAAAGCACCAATTAATGTATTCAACTGAAAAATATACTAAAGCTCCCAACTGTTTCTAGCATTCATTTACCTTGATTGTTTTAATTAAAACTCATATTAACTGGAAATTTGTCTTTCCAAAAATAGTAACAATTATTTCAAAACCAACTAAGAATACTTCAATGCCATTTCCAAACACCAATAGATCCTTTTAACGCAAATCGTCAATGCGATTTCCAAGATATACACACTCAAATTATCATGAATCTCTTAACCGAATCGCATTCAAACATTTTAATACACTCTCGACCAGCATGAAATTATGATTAATACGACAATATTATACATATTTATATTTACTCGTCAAATTAGGGTTACTCCGAACACAGAATCTATCCCCGGGGACAAATTGTTTGCCCATCACACCCTTAATTCGATAGTAGTGATTCTTTGATGCACTTAAGCTTGCACCGTGATCGGAATTTCAGATCTAGCCAGCACTTCTCTGGCTGTTACGCACCCTTCACGACGTCCCGAGCCATAGCCAACAAGTTGAGGTGAGGGTGTCGGCCAAATGGTGTGCGTTTTATGGCCGGGATTAAGTCATATGCTCTCTTTGAAGGACATGTACCATGTCCCTGGAGCTCGTTGATGATAACTGCATATTTAATGTAATTCGCTTTTAATTCAATTTCCCAAATTGATTTCGGTACTTATCCGTCAACCGAAACTGATTTTGTTTGCACATTCACTTAATTCGTGCAAATTGATAACTTTCGAATTTGATTGCTACAGAAAAAAGGGAAAACGGAAAAGAAGTTGCTTGTCGTTAGCCCTACGTGAAGTCGGTAAATAGCCCGTAAGTAGCTGCTGCTTTGAAATTTGGGTCAAATCACATTCGATTTCGTCAACCATCACAAATTATGTCTCATTTGATTTTTCACTTGACTAGATCATCATTTACAATTCGAACGCGTTAACGAATCGAAACGGCTTTTCTGGATTTTTTTCGAGACGTGAGGTCGTAGCTTATTCTTTTGAAGCAGAAAAAGCACAGCTACTTTAGCGAAATGTAGTCCGATTAAAAATTTTTATTCCTAAGTGCCCAGATGCTAGTGTAAGAAAATTAAAATAAGTTGAATTGAAAAATTGATAACAATTTTCAATAATTTAACTAATATAGAAGTAAACTAACATTTTATTCTCCGTACACCGGATTTTCGCATTCTATGACGAATTACTATTTTGAATGAATATGAAGATCTTGTTATCGCTTAAGGGGGAAAAATACCTCAAAAAAATCGATTTTCTTTTATTTTTGCAACTCATGCATAGAACTGAACCGTTTTTGCCTCGGAAAAATTGTAAGTACCCCAAAAAAAAATGTAAGTCCCTCTAATTCTTCAAATTTCCCCGTAATGTCAAGGAACGCATACAACCGCAATGGGTTGTATTGAATTGATTATAACAAGTAATTAGCGTTAAAAGTATCATTTAAGAGATAGAATATAAATAGAAACTAGAGTATGAATAGAATAGAGAAGAAAAAATCTTGACAGTTGTCAGTTGTATGATATTTCGATGGTGTTTGATTGTCAATTGTACACTGGCAATCGGTCTTCTTCGAAAATTAGTATTAAACTCACCTCGCCGAAAATTCATCATATATATATATATATATATATATATATATATATATATATATATATATATATATATATATATATATATATATATATATATATATACATCTACGTCCTCCGAAAATTTCAGCTCGTGTATTATATATATATATATATATATATATATATATATATATATATATATATATATATATATATATATATATATATATATATATATATATATATCAGCAAAATGATTATGGGAGATAATCTCTGGATCGACTGAGCTGAAATTTTCGGAGGACGTAGATGTATACAGTGGGTAGGTCCATGATTTGCTAGAATTCAGATATCTTCAGGGTTCGTCGATATATATCAGAAGATATATATCATGATATATATCATGATATATATCATGATATATATCATTTGATATTTATGTGGATATATATCAATTGATATTTTCTATCTAGCATCTTGGGAGCCCTAAAAGAAAAACTAAAATTTAGATTATTTTCCCCCGAATAGCTATCCCATCAGAAGTTCGGGGACTCCCCGTTTTACTTACGTGCACGTGGATTAGTATTTGACAATTGTTAACTCAAGTATACTATCAATTTAACATCTACCTAAGAAATGCTTTGCTAGTTTAAAAGGTTAATGCTACAATCCTACTTTTGTATTTTATTTTGATATCGTTATTTAGTTGGTGTTGGTGTTGGCAGTGATCTTTGCGTTCATCTGCTGCGCGATATTCATTGAAGCAGATAACTGACCTATTGAGCGATAAGTTTGAAGGTAGTGTGAAAACAATACAAGTTGTCAGATCGTTGAGCCGAAGTGTTTTTCTTTCTACATTTCATTTTTCCACAGTACTCGAAACAATTTGAGCCATGCCGAAACCTGTGAATGCTGTATGGGGAAAATTTAATATTATTTCAAAGATTGGGAACAGTGGCAAATGGCCCCCTGTAAAAAGTGCAAGAAAGAGCTGCAAGGCATTCCTGTGCGGCTATTGAAACATGTGCATGTTTGTCCAGTGTCAATGGCTTCTACCTCATATGTGCCACCTTCAGATTCTGTTCATGATATCCACCCCTCAACAACAAATGACACCATAATCGAATCAGTGGCAAAAAACGCGCATTGTCGACTGGCGGACCATCATTTAACATATTAGAAAAAGTAATTGTTACATCGGAATCCCAAGCGAAAAAAATTGATTTGGCGGTCGCAAACTTTTTCTATGCCACCAATACACCGTTTTTTGACGCTGATCACTTGAAGTTGAAAGAAATGATCATTGCACTTCGTCCAGGCTATAAGCCTCCCACATCTCGTCAAATAGGAAGCCGTCTCCTAGAAGAAAGTTATGCTGATACCTTACAAAAACAAAAAGATTAAATCGAGGGCAAGGCCGTATCTTTGTCTTTGATGAGCCTATAATTTGTTGCAGCTTCACTTCACCCGAAGGACAATCGATACTAGTTGTTACTATCGATGCATCAGGCCATCCTCATACTGCCGATTATTTAAAAGAAATTGCTACGGATATAATTACAAATGCCAACAAAAACTTCAAAGTGATTGTTAAGAGCTTTGTTACCGACAATGCAGCTAACGTCAAAAAAATTAAGGCACGAATTATGTTAAGAAGATAGTAATAGCATAATTCAATATGGTTGCTGTGCGCATATACTAAACCTGCTAGCGCAAGATGTGGAAATCAAAGGTGTTTTTGGAAACATAATTAAGGTGATCAAATATTTTACGAATAAACATCTCCCCGCAAGCTGGTACAAGGCACAAAAGTTGGTAATTTCCATAACCGTTCGATGGAATACAACAAGAGACTATTAGCTCTTACCTTCCCAATCGAGGAATATTGATACAAATATGCCAAAATAATAAAAATGAAGTTGACAAAAACATACTTGAAATCGTAAATGATGCACAAATCATGAACAATACAACTCAACTCTTGTCACGCTTGGATTCAATAGCTAGATCCTTAGACAGAGCCCAGAGAAATAGAGCAACAATATCGGTGGCAGTAGAAATATGGCACCGGCTAGAAAATGACTTAGAAAATGAAACATTAGAAGTCAAGAATTTATTTCGGTATCGACGTGACATGGCATTAGAGTCTGTTCATTTTTTGGCTAATATGTTGGATCACCGATTTCTGGGCAAAAATTTGAGCAATGATCAAAGAGATAAAGTTTTTGCTGAAATGCCGCCCGATTTCTTGCCTATTGTAACGTAATTGCTGACGCAATCATCAATGTTTCCTAAGTATATTTTTGGTGATAATTTTAAACAGACTCTACCTTTAGAATGGTGGAAGCTCCTAAATATGAACACAATCGATAATCGATGGCTCAACTGTGATGGCAAAGAAAAATTTCAAACACTATGTGAACAATTACTGTCAGCAGTAGCATCAACAGCTGGTCTCGAAAGAATATTCTCTACCTTCGGTCTTGTGCAGTCAAAGATAAGTAACCGATTAACCATTCCCATAAGATAATTTGTTGTACGGTTCCTTCATACAATATGGACTGGGTTTGGGAATCCAATGCGAATATGGAAATGCAAGAAGAAATATTGGGCGTAGATTCAGGAGGCCAATTTGAGTGGGAGTCAGACGATGATGTACCACTTAAAGATATGTGCCTGAAGCCCGACAATTGACCCTGAATTTAATTGATCAATTAAATGTTTACTCACGTCTTTGTTACTTTAGGAATAAAAAGTGTAATATTCAGACTAATTTTTATTATTTTTCAGACTGGAAAATGCTTACTTTTCGTAAACGTGATGTATATATCCGATATATATCGGATAAACATCAAATATCGGATTTTTTGATATTTATTATAAATATCGGATTTTCGCGAATCCTGGATATTTTCTTTTTGGCGGCGGCGGGCATTTTGGTGAATTTTCAGGTACTCCTATATTTCCAAGCAGTGTAAGTTTTTATCCAAAAAAAAGTATTGGGAATGAAAACTAATTATGTTTTAAGCTTGTTTATTATAAAGATATGGAAATTTTGAGCCTTGTGTAGGCGCTGAGTGCCTAAAAGTAGGCAAGGATTTTTTTCTAATTTTGATTTGTCATAACTTTTAAGAAAAGCAATAGATCATCGTGAAATTTTCAGAGCGTATTTATATTAACTAAGATTTAACACACATGGACTTTCAAGACTGTGCGGGCAACTCTATACCTACAGCAGGCTCCTGAAAAAAAAACCTTCAAATCATCGACCCGGCTGAAAAATGTTTGATTTTTGAAAATAAATTCAAATTATTGAAAAATTTTTACTTTTATCCACCAAGTCAAATAAGAATTTTCAAAATTCCACGGTAAACAAGAACGGCAACCCATGATC
This sequence comes from Nemotelus pantherinus, assembly GCA_963978885.1. Classification (NCBI taxonomy): domain Eukaryota; kingdom Metazoa; phylum Arthropoda; class Insecta; order Diptera; family Stratiomyidae; genus Nemotelus; species Nemotelus pantherinus. The sequence continues at coordinate 212,529,697 of OZ022264.1, read as the reverse complement.
AAATCACTTCTATTTTCAGCACTCAGAACTTCTGTTCACGATAACTGACGATCGGATAATGCGATCAATATGAAATTTACAGGACATGTTGAAATTAGCTAGGACCAGGTCTGATTGAAGTGAGTTTGAAATGCGGGTAAAAAATCGCCGAGAAAAAAAAATGGTTTTTGCCTATAGCTTCCGATTTAGCCACCAGATTTTAACAAAATTCACCCAGTAGATGAACCTTACTATAAGATAGATTTCGTTGAAATTTGGTTCAAAAAGTAGAATAGGGTATCCAGCTATGGCAATTTTTGTCTCCTAAATATTGTAAATTTGCTCAGGAAAATAAAGGTTGTTTCCCTATAACTTCCGATCCAGTAACGAAATCGAAATTCAAGTGATAAGTAGGTCTTGCTGCATTCCTAATTCTGTAGGAATTTCGTTGAAAAATCATGAAAGGACTGCCAGCTATGATGAATTTCGTAAATTATTGACATTTCTTTATCGAGCAATGTTGCCATAAAATTTCCATTTGGGAATGATTCTGCAATGACAGTTAGCAACAAATATTTAGGTTTCGAAAGTTTGATAAGTTTTGAGGATGGTTACCATAAATTTCTATTCACTCCTATTACTTCCAGCGCAGCCATTCAATCGAAAAGAAATTCACAGAGTGGATTTAACTCAACGTGATGCAGCTATGGTGCTAACGGCACCAGACAATTTCGTAAATATTGCACCAACAGGTGCTTCCATTTTGTATTCATAAGCAAAGCATTTACAATAAAATAAGCAACCGATATTTAAATTTTCCGAGTTTTGGAAATTTTTCGGATGGCAGCCCCAGACATAGTTTAATCGCTGAAACTTCCGATGATATCCTTGGATGAAAACGAAATTCAAAGGATAGATTGATTAAGCACGAGCATGTTATGGTAGACCTATTGCTGCTGTGTTGGACAAATGTTGCCAGCACTGAACATTTTCATCATTAGTGTTATAGGAAATGCTGTCAGAAAATGATATTTGTTCCTTTGAGTAAGAAATGGTTGATAAGATACTACAAAGAAGTGTATTAAGTTTTCACACATTTTTTAGTCCCTCAAAATAAATTTTCTCGCGGTTTTGATGCGCCAGAGTTTTTTATCAGTTTTTTGACTGAAGGCATTGTGATAATCGATTTGTGATAATCGAGAATCGCTTCGATACATAAACTTTTGTGAAAGAGTTACTCGATTTTCATAAGCGGATCTGTGCTATATTCTTCAGCAGCTCTTAACGATACCTGTTTTTCAATATTTTCCCTCTTTGTTTCAACTTGTGTTGCTATTGTTTAGTGAAAATACATGTCTTATAAGTGCGGCAAATGAAAAAAGATTGTAGAAGCTGACGATAAAGCTCTCTTTTACAGGGTTTTGCAAAAGGTGGTTTCACACAAAATGTGTGAAAATGTCTGATGATATATGTATTTACATATATTTCTCAATGTGAGAAATGGACGAAAAAGTGGAAACTCTGGATATGCCTTGAGGACAAAACACTTATTGAGGACGTTTTTGAACAACAATGTTCTTTTATTGTGAAGGAACACAAAAAAATTAGGGCTAAAGTGGATCAAATTGATTAAATTTCACTTGAACTATCCAAGAAATTGGATGAAATAGTTCAAATAGTAATATAGTTCAAAGCTATGAGGAGGATGGAGGATGGCAAATGGGCCTAAACTGGCGGCTTAATGCAAGTCGCGAGCCTGGCAACTCTCTTTGCTACTCAATCTTACCAAAGGTGCCAACTCCACACCGTCAGGAATTGAGAAATTATTATTTTGAAGACGGGTTCTGCTGAAGGGAGGCAGACGTTAAAGAACAATCTCTTACTATAGTCAGACATAAATTCTTCGTTCTAGATAAGCGAATATATGTTGCCTCGGTGATAAGTAAGCTTAATATAATCTATAGTGAAATTTTGTTCCAAGACATAATAGCCATCATTCAAGATGCAAAACAGTCCGCTACAACCATTAGGGAAATTAGTGTCAGAAGAGGTAACAGTTGGGCCACTAGAGATGTAATTTAAAAAAGTGAAAAAATTATAATGAATCCAAATGATGCTAAACTTAGATCGGATTACAAATCTTTGAAAAATATAGTATGTTCAATGATAAGAATTGCTAAGAAGGACTATATTGGAAAACAACTTGCTTCGGCTGAGGGTGACGCTAGGAGAATTTGAAAAGTAATTAATCAAGAACTCTTATTAGGCAATGAGACAAACAAAGTTAGCTCTCTCACCACTGCCAATACGCTTGTTGATCATTTCAGCTCTATAGGTGACAAACTTTCTAAAGGTTTAAAAACTAAGATTAATGTTGACAATTTTGAGACAATTTTTTTTTTTGACAATTTTTTTTATGTCTAGAAGGCTTTCGGATTCCGTCTGGCACAAAGGTCTTTTATTTGACTTGATCAAGCTTGGATACCCCGAAAAGGCAGTAAAACTCGCCGCAAGCTTTGCTACCAAGAGACAATACGTTGTCAGCGTTAATAGAGCAGATTCTCTCATAAAACCTGTGACATCAGAAGTGCCACAAGGTGTTATAGTATACAGGACCGTTATAGTTATAGTATTACAGTGGGCCAATCCTCCACAAAGTGTTATAGTATTACAGTGGGCCAATCCTCCAATAGGCCGATGACACGTTTTTATTCGCGTCGAGCCAAGACCCGGTCAAAGCAGCGAAGAGCCCTGAATACTACTTGGTGGAACTAAGTCTTTACTTTGACGAATAAAGCATAAAACCTAATAACAGTAAGGCTCAAGTGTCAGGGATCTGAAAATATTCGCAACAAGACCAAAAACTCACTGTCTCGTTCGGAACATCAAAGATTACTCCTAGTCCATCTCTAAAGTACCGATTTCCAGAAATTTTTTAAGTTTAACTCCTTCGGGCAAGGAAAAATCAAAGTTGCCAAATCTGCATTTCATTGCATCTAACTTCTTTTCGCCAAAAAGTTGGCCTCTTTGCTACTAGGAGGAATTGGTACTCTTGTTTTTCATACATTTTACTTACCTGTGATGATTTGAAATGCTACGAAATTTTCATCTTTCCGCGTTATATAGCAGACTGCCCATAGCCAATGTATGCTTGCAAGTTCTTTTCCCCTTATTTCTGTGAGTGATGTCCATTGGCCAGTCATGGACTTATAACATATAAGCTTTCTCCCTTGCAGCATTCCCCATACTCCAAGTCATGTATACGAGTATATCGTATAATTGCTGAAAAATAGCTTTCTAGCACATTATATTTGCATTACTAGGATTGTTTGATTGATGCATTCTGCCAGAATACATTACGGCGATTCCCGTTGGGATGTTAACTGTCACTACCGAATTACTTGTGCACAAGTATAGGCAATGCAACCGATTGTTATTTTTGGCTGCCTGATTGGGAATAAGTGTTCCAAAGCAAATAGCTTAAAATACCGAACATAAACTACAGATGTTTAGAAAACAATTACTTGCAAATGATATTAATTTGGCCTTGTTTAACGTAAAATATACACCAAGACTAAACTCAAATCCTAAAATGAATAGATTAAATCGATGGGTTGTAAAGTTTTGGTGAAGTTGAAGCTAAGGAGAAACACCTAAGTTTACCCTCTTTGCGCAAATGTTTAAATGTTGACACTTTTTCACAGAATATTTTAAATTCCCTCGTTTTTCTGTATTTATTTTCTCTTGACTAGTGAATTTGTTACTAATGCATATGTTTTGATTGAAATTTTACTCAATTAGGGTTTTAATATTCTCTTAACTTTTGCCTGAGCGAGTTTTTAGTTTCAATCAATAATTTCTACATATTTTTAATTTTTAATTCAATGTTTATAATGGCATTTATAATGTTCATAATTATCTACCCTCTTATGAGAAGGACAAAAAAATTTTTGAGCGGAACAAGCCAAACCTTATAAACGAAAACAAGTGCCCAACCTTGTTCATGGTGCCCTAATCGTGCAACATGAACTTTTATTTCTAGAAACATTTGCATTACTTATCAAATTAAACCTTATTAACTCTGCCAAAAATATGAAAGCTGCATCTTTTCTGTATGCATATGTACATCTAAAGAAAAAAACAGTCTTGCCGATATTTTTATGAACCACAATTGTCCATGCTGCCGAAACGAAATTCAAGTCACCTGCGTCTCACTTAGGTCGTATTGTATTATCTGAAGATTTTTTGATTAATTATGAACACATTTGTATATGTATGTATATCTACATCCCTTAACTGGATTTGCGTCTAATTGCCGTCTACCGCATTCAAATCCCGTGTAATATACAAAAAAATCTCAGATATTTTTTTCGGGTTTTACGTAAACGACAATTTCATATTCCCTTGACTCGAGATTAACATATTTTTATATTGTGAAAGAAATTCTCGTACAATTTATCAGGAAAGCACTTCCGTGCCTGTCTGGAATATAAATGTTACATCATAGCAGCCCGACTGCCATTTTTCGCATTTTTCGCATTTTTATATTCGTGGCGAGTAAGCAACGTTGGCACGATGGAGTTTTGTTTATTGACATAGACGTATCAAGATGTATTGTTTTTTGCATAGTCATATGGCTTGCAGATCGGGGTGCTTGGACTTATTTTTGCAGTGATTTGAAAGAAAAGGTCTGAAGCGATTAGGGTTTGAAGTTTGTGACGTGGGTGGGTATTAGGAAGTAGTTTTGAAATAATCTTACATCTTATGATAGATGTGTGAGCTCTCAGAAAATCTGAACAGAAAAAAGAGACAGAAAATTATGCACATAAAGCATCATTCACTTAAAATATTGACGCATAAAAACATTTTTATTAACCAAAAGCAAAAACGTCTGGACAAAATACTTACATAACGTGAAAGTTCAGATATTGAAGTGTATAAAAATAATTTATTTTCTTTTAAATTTCTTTATTATTGATAAATTTTCGCAATTTTCTTTTGATTCCTGACATTTACTTTTGTACACCACTTCTCTGAACCGTAGCCGCATATCGATTCCACTTCAGAAGCATCTGTTGGTGTTTTTTTGCTGCTCTGTCACTTTCCTTTAGTCTTGCTCTCACAATCGCCCAAAATTTTTCGACTGAGCGAAGCTGTAGACAATTCGTTGGATTATGGTCTCTCGGGATAATTGACGCGTTATTCTTTTGATACCACTGCATTGCCATCTTGAAATAGTGACACGTGGCCAAATCAGGCCAAAACACAGGTAGTGATCCGTGATGTTTAATAAATGGCAGCAAACGTTTCTACAAGCACTCTTTAATATATAATTTTGTGGTCATTGTTTCAGATGTAACGAATACATGACTCTTCAAACCGCAACTGCATATAACTTGCCAAATCATCACTTTTTTTGCAAATTTATCAATTTTGTCGTATTTGTATTTTTTGGCAACATTCCCACGTTGTTTGACTACATAAAACTTTCGTCCAGGCAATTGCTTCACATCGAGTTTGACGTATGTTTCGTCGTCCATTATAACGCAGCTATTTAATTTGGTCAAAAAAGTGTACAAGCGCCGAACTCTTTGTTTGGCAATAGAATTTTGCTTATCGGACCGGTTTGGATACTTTATTGTACGAAATGATTTATATCCTGCCTCGATACGAATGCGGTTTGCCGTGCTCGTGGACATGCCATTTTTTTTGTGCAATCAGCATCTGAGAGTCCCGGATTATTCTCAATTGACTCTAATATCTTTTTTTGCAGAAAAATGTCACGCCTTGGTTTTTTTCAGATATTTTAGCTGCAATTTGTGCAAATGGATGAAAAAATATTTCAGCAGTAAAAGCTGGTAATGAAGTAATCGTGAAGCTAAATTTTGGCATGTCTCCATTATCTGGTCATTCTTCAGAGCGAAAATTTTGGCAATAGAGAAAAGTGGAGACACTGTTCATTTTTGACGCACAAAATGTCAAAAATTTCAATTTTCGATCAATCTTCTTATTGGGAAAACATTTGCGCAACTCCATTTTCAAATTTACACTCTAAACGTCACTTCTTAGCTCGAAAGAATGAGCTGCACATACTTAATTGGCATGGAATGATTGGAGACATGTGTCAATGCCATCTGCATTTTATTTCCGAAAGCAACTTTTGGCGGAAACACAACTCACAACTCTTGCTTATTTTCGAGCTAAATTTTCCCAAAAACAAATTTCACGTCAAATTTTATATGAAAATTTCACGTGAAATCAAAGACAGTACTAAGCTTGAGTGACCACTATAATAAAGAAAGATATAGTGATAAGGGAGGCAATTTTACTATCTCTAAGGCCCGTTTCACATGAGCGGTATCATCACGACTGCAGCTCTGCAACTTAGTCGATAGCAGTGTGGCCAGATTGGGCTATTTCCCGCCAATTGGGTTATTTAATATTTGAATTCGCAGGACGTTTTTTCATTTCGTGGATTGGCGTTTTTTGGGCTATCTATTTTTATGAAAAACTATATTTGGGCTGTACAGTAAAACCTTCTAATCGGGACACTGTATGATCGAACCACCTGAACAATTGAACTATAACATCACCGCACATACTACAGCTTGAAGAAAATTCACTCTGTAATCGGGCAACCTCTAGAGTTGGACCGTGACCCAAATTGGCTGCACAAAAATTTGCTTAGTGGTACTTGCTAATCGGACCAAAAACGGTTTTGAGACCACCATGAAAAATTGTGCAAAAATGAGTTTTCTAGAAAAATATTATCTGCTCAAGGCCAAGAAAATGTTTCCAATGCAATTCATTTGATAATTATGATGTAAATATTTGAACGTTTGTTCAGGCAACGTCAAAACAACTGAAAAAATCTACTATGAGTGCAAAATACAACGATCTAAGTATTCGCAATAAGTTAGAAGTAATAAAGTCATTCGACAAACAATTGCTCATCCAAAGAAAAACTGCCGATAGCTTTAAAAATGGTAAGAATCAGGTGAATCATATATAAAAAAACAAAAACCAACTTAAACGGAAATTAAATAAGGTTGGGAAATGTTGAAGACACTGGGAGAAAGCAGTTGAAATTAAATTTAATATACTATCAGATAGATAAATTGTTGTATTAATGGTCTTCTAAGACACGCTCCAAAAATTTGCCAATATCCGGCCAGATACTTTTCAGTAAAGCCCGTCAAATCACTACAAAATTAAAACTTTGTGATTTCAAGGCATCAAACAGAAAGCTGAAATTCGTTAAAAAGGACTTCAATATTCACTGCGGCACGCTTTGTGGCGAAGAAGCTGATGCTGATTTAGACACAGTTTAAGAATTTCAGTCACAGCTAAGAATGCTATGTGATGGCTATGATGCTTCAAATATCTATAGTCTTGATGAGACAGGAGTATTTTTTAGCGCAACACCTTAAAAATCACTACGTCTTAAATTGAAAAAATATACATATGGAAAACCTTGAAAGAAACGCGTGATAGTTGCAATGGAAGCTGCATAGGAAAAACCGAAAGACCAAGATCGTTGGGAAAATTGACATTAAGCGTTTGGGCACAACTTGTCGAGCTAACACAAAATCTTAGATGACGGGTGCTATTTTTAAAGAATGGATGCACACTTGATATTGAAATGCAAACACAAAACCGAAACATCACCATCTTTTTTAATAAAGCTAGATGTGATAGCATTGATAATCTGGAAGATATCAAGCTAGAATTTTTTCCACCTATTTGCACTTTTATTTACAGCCATTAGATCACAGGATTATACCAAACATAAAACTAAATTCCTGCACTTATATGATGAACCTCATATTGTGAGCTCTGGAAAATACTGAGCGTTCTTCAGACCCAATAAAATTAGATTCTACCTATATATTTGATGCTCTCTGGTAACTACGATCTGCTTGGAATAAAGTGTCTCCACTTACAATTACAAAAGTGTTTTTGGAAATGTGGGTTCCCTCGAAATCTGAGAGTCGAAAGCCGAATCGTGATGATTCAAATTCAAATTCAATTCGATTAGAGTTCAAATATTCCAGCAGATATTCAAAATTTGGCAGGATACGATCAATTTACGACCACAAACGAATCTCTCCCGGAAGATTGAGTAGATGTCTTTTTTAAAGGATAATGGTGTAGTTTTTAATTTTAAACCGAAGAAGCCATAGCAGCTTTTACTATTTCAAAGCACACTTCAATTTTTTCGCGAAACGTCGCTTGGAGACCCACAAGTGAAATCGTTTGACGTATATATCCTTTTGAAAGTATTTAAACGTCTAAACATAATGCTAACAGCTGATCGTCTAATTGAAAAAATAATTTATTTCAAAACTTGCTTTCATAGTTTTGAATGTATGAGATCGGATAAAATATTGACATTTTAAATAAAATAGTCAGCCTTTCTAGCCATTAAGACTGTTTCTTACACTAATTGGTTTTTTGTGCCACCCAAATTTGCATGTGTTTTTGCAATTTTTTATTTTCTGCGTGAACATTCTTGGAAAGTCCTTGAAAAAATAAGTGCCCTTCTGCACTTATTTTTTCAAGGACTTTTCTAAAAATTTCCAAACAGTTCCTGTAATTTATTCACATTTTTTAATTTATTCACATTTTTTAATTTATTCACATCAATACGTTGTGAATAAAATTTTATCTGTATATGGTATTGAAAATGTTTACTGTTTCAAACGACTTCTGTGCTACAATTAGAGCATTTATATTAATCAGCTTAAATTAATTAATTTAGTTATAAATCTGGTGTGGCGGTTTTTAGGTTACAATTAAGAAATCTTGGCTATTTTGGGCTATGAAAATTTGAAATCGAGCTATATCTGGCCACACTGGTCGATAGCGACTAAGCGATTGTATTTTTACACAAGCGGTTTCACAGCGACTGTGCCAATTACCGAAATTTCTTCGTTTTAGAAGAGCGATTTGAAGAGAAGCGTTCGTTTATACGATTTCAAATTACTTTCAAACTACTTTTAAATTATGCTAAATGGCTCCGAAAAAGCTTCTAAAAGCAATGCTAAACTGCGAAATTTGATGCTAAACTCCTTTTTGTGTCAATAAAATTAAAAATTAAGTAATTTTTCACACAGCTTTATTTGCAAATAACAAGAGAACTTAAACTTTTATTTCATACACATATGATACAAATACTAAATAATAACATAGTTTTTAATTTAAAACTAATTTAAAAATTAAAGAAGTCCAAACATGATCAGCTGGAAATTCGAGTGTTCTTATAACAGGCGCTGTCTTATGCCGGGTTTCCACCAAAGAGACAAAACAAAAAACACGGACAAAACATGTTTTTCTGAACAAAAACACGAATGTTTTGTAAAAACTGAACAGTTTCGCGAGCATTTTTGTCTCTGAAAACTGTTTTAGTAAACAAAACACCTTTTTTGTCCGTGTTTCTTGTTTTGTCTCTTTGGTGGAAACCCGGCATTACAATCGAAAGCGAACGAGTTCGAAGAAAAACTTGAAGACAATGACGAGTTTTCTTGTAGCAAGAGCTGGATTGAACGATTTAAAAAGCGCCATGGTATCATTTCTGAAAAATTGATCGGAGAATCTGCAGCGGTAGATAAGGATGTGGTTGATGACTGCCTACAAAACAAATGGCACGCGCTTAAAGAGAATTATATAAGCTGCTTATTTACCGCTCATATATATTTAAATGCTCACGCCAAACAAGACACTAAAATTTAAAGGAGAATCCTACTCCGGTGGGAAGCTTTCAAAAGAGCGAATAACGGTTCTCGTTGCAGCAAATCTATTGGGAACTGAAAAAAGAAAATTGCTTGTCATTGGCAAATATGAAAATCCCAGATGCTTCAAAAATAGGAATCTACCCGTCGACTATGAAGCCAATTCTAGAGCCTGGATGACGGCTGATATTTTCGCGAATCATTTGCGGCAGTAGGATAAAGAGTTAATCAGAATAAATCGGAAAATTTTATTATTGCTGGATAATTGCCCTGCTCACCCCGATCTATAAGATTTAAGGGGGAAAATACATGTAACTGCTAAAAAAAAATTGATTTTTTTTTATTACATCAAAATGTTTGAAATGCTCTTAAAATATACCAATAAAAGATTTGCAACGATATTCGTGTTAGTTCTCGAGTTATAGTCAGTTATAGGCAGCGCGGTGTTCCCCAGGTCGGTGGAGCTTTAAAACTTTAAACGCGTTTTTCTCAAAGTAGTACTTTTTCAACTGCCGTACAAAATATCTCAAAAAATATTGAACCGATCCGGCTCAAAATTATATCACATCTACAAAAGAGTATTATCTCCTCATTGAACCTAAATGTTATTGTAATTTCAGAAAAATAATTTGTTTACTAATGTTTAAACAGTGATTTTTTTGAAAAATAATCGATTTTTTTGTTTAATCTAAAATTAATGTAAAAATTTAATTTTTTTTTATAAATTTTATTGGTTCACCTATGAATTATATATTTCATTAGCATATTTTTTTCTCTCTGAATGTTGCAAGTTCCTCGGAAAAGGAGTTAAGTTGTACGAGGCAGTTTTTGATGTGTTTTTTTCATTCGCTCACATCGCCGCCATTTTGTGTTGAAAAATTATTTAAAAAAATATTTTCATTTACTGTAAGACATGTACTTTAAGGATTTAATATTAAACATTTTCTAAATGAACAATATATATATTTTAAATCAATCTGAAATTAGCAAATTTTTTTCAATTTTACATGTATTTCCCCCCTTAAGGTGCATTAAATTGGTTTTCATGCCACCAAAAACAAGTGCGAAGTTACAACCAATGGATCAGAGGGTGATTCATAGCTTGAAAAGCAATTACAGGCGCATTTTTCTCGCGAAGTAGATTCATGCTATTGACGATGGCAAAGACAAGTTTGCTGTTAGCCTTTTAGATGCAATAAATTTTCTTTACATGGCATGGGAAAAAGTTTCGACACGAACAATCGCGAACTATTGCGCTCATGCCGGATTGTTGGAGGATTACAATTCTGACGGTTTAGACGCAAAAGACGACATTCCACTTGCTGAGTTGCTGAGGCAAAGTAGCGAAACGATCATGCCTGGCATAGATGTGGAGCTCAGTGAGTACATCCGAGTTGACGAGGATCTTATTAGCACCGAACACTTAACCGATGAGCAAATTTTGTCAAGTATGGCAATCCGCACACGGATCGTTGAGCTATCGTCGTAGATGCGATATTTCTACGCTTGGTCGTCACAACCTATGTAAATCAATGGGTAACCGCTAACGGAGCGTAAGGCAATCCGCACACGGGTCGTTGAGCTATCGTCGTAGATGCGATATTTCTACGCTTGGTCGTCACAACCTATGTAAATCAATGGGTGACCGCTAACGGAGCGTTAGCCTATCATGAAAAGTGAGAAGCGTAGTCGGTTCACTTTGAGTGCATCTCAAGCGTTGTGCATTGCAGGCCTTAAGTCGAATGAGTAGTCGTTTTTGCAAGCGCGATGGATGGCGGCAACGTACAATTCGTGGGGGAGGTGGGAAAATGCCCCGAATTGTATGATTTTACGACGCATACTGACGTTTTCTTGACGACCCGTGTGCGGACATGATACGACGATGACGACACTCGTTTTGTCGCGAGCTTCACAAGTGTCAAACGCATCTCTCACGTATCGCATGGCTAAGGCACTCCGCACACGGGTCGTTAGCCATGCGATACGTGAGAGATGCGTTTGACACTTGTGAAGCTCGTGAGAAAACGAGTGTCGTCATCCTCGTATCATGTCCGCACACGGGTCGCCAAGAAAACGTCAGTATGCGTCGTAAAATCATACAATTCGGGGCATTTTCCCACCTCCCCCACAAATTGTACGTCGTCGTCATCTATCGCGCTTGCAAAAACGACTACTCATTCGACTTGAGGCCTGCAATGCACAACGCTTGAGACGCACTCAACGTGAGCCGACTACGCTTCTCACTCTTCGCGATAGGCTAACGCTCCGTTAGCGGTCACCCATTGATTTACATAGGTTGTGACGACCAAGCGTAGAAATATCGCATCTACGACGATAGCTCAACGACCCGTGTGCGGATTGCCTAACGATCCGTGTGCGGAGTGCTTAAAACATTGGAGGAAAGTGACGACGACGATGAAGATCCTGTAAATTCACAAGATGGGTCAGCTTCGCGGTTTTTTGCAACTTCAAAATATACCAATCGGCGTAATTAACAGTTTTGCGCGAGTTGAGTCGCAAATAAATGAATCATATTTAACTTCCAGAAATAAGCAATCGACAATTTTAAATTTTTTTCTTAAAATACATACATACTTCTATTATGTACATGCGTATGAATATTGATGACTATGTTTAAAATAAAAATTATTTCGTAATAGTTTTTCTATTTTTGTATCTTTTGAAGAAATACAACTTTTAAATATCAAATACGAATGCTATATGTATTTCCCTTATAGGTTCCGTTTATAACGAGCTCTGGATAAAACGAACAAATCAGCCGGTCCCTTGAAGTTCGTTATATGCGGACTCTACTGTATATATATATATATATATATATATATATATATATATATATATATATATATATATATATATATATATATTTATATATATATATATATATATATATATATATATATATATATATATATATATATACATATATATATATATATATATATATATATATATATATACATATATATATATATATATATATATATATATATATATATATATATATATATATATATATATATATATATATATATATATATATATATATATATATATATATATCAGCAAAATGATTTAGGGAGATAATCTCTGGAGTGGCTAATTCGATTGAGCTGAAATTTTTGGAGGACATAGATGTATTTAGTGGGTCAGCTCGTGAATTGCTAAAATTAAAATTTTTTTAGCCCTTTGGCGGTGGTGAGCATGTTAGTGAATTTTCAGGTACGCCTATATTTATATGTAGAGTAAATTTTTGATAAAAAAAAAAGTATTGAGATAAAGCTTATTATGTTTTATGCTTGCCGATGATATATAATTGGAAATTTCGAGCCGTGTGTAGGTACTGTAGTGCCTATAAGTAGGTAAGGATTTTTTTTTCAAATTTTAATTTGTCATAACTTCTCACAGAAACATTGGATCATCGTGAAATTTGCAGAGCATATTTATGTTGACTAAAATTTAGCACACACGGAAAACAAAATCCTTCAAATGATCGACCCTGCTAAACTAGGACCAAGTCTGATAGAAGTAATTTTGAAATGCGGACAACCCTGTGGCAGTGGTGCCATCTTGAAAAATCACCTTTCATCAAAATTCACACAGTATGTGGACCTTATTTTAGACCACATTTGATTGAAATTTGGTTGAAAGTGAGTTAGTTAATTAGTGCCAGTTATAGTGAATTTTGTCTCCTAAATCTTGTAAATTTGCTTAGGAAAAGAAATCTTTTTTTCCTATTACTTCCGATCCAGTCATGTAATCAAAACAAACTTCATATATACTTCATAACTTCATTTTTATGTTTTTTGGCATTTCTTTACTCAGCGAGTATGTCAATAGATGTACAAATGGGAATGATCCTATAATGACAATTAACAACAAATATGAACGTTTCGAAAATTTGAAAAGTTTTGAGGGTGTAACCCTAACATTCTTTTCACCCCTTTAACTTCCAGCGCAGTGATTCAATCGAAACGAAATTCACAGGGTGGCTTTAACTTAACGTAAAGCAGATTTGGTATACTTTTTGCTATGCTGTTAACACAGGGTAACCAGCATCAGATATTTTCGAAAATATTGCACCAACAGATGCTTCCATTACATACTCATATGGAAAGCATTTGCAAAAAAATTAGGAACCAATTTTTAAATTTTGCGAGTTTTGAAAATTTTTCGAATGGCAGCCTCAAACAACGATTAATCGCTGAAACTTTCGATAAAATCCTGGGATGAGAACGAAATTCAGAGGATAGGTACATTTAAGCATGAACTTGTTATGGTAAACTTATTGCTGCTTCGTTGCAACTCTGAACATTTTCATTATTTATGTTATGGTTGGGATAAGAAGTGGTTTATATGATACTAGAAAAAGTGTATAACGTTTTTCTACATTGTTTTGTCACTCAACGACAATATGTGCCGCGTTTATTAACGCTCAAACACAAATTGAACTGAAAAACAGTTTCGACCGCAAATTTGGCACTCTACAAGCAAAATTCCAGCGAGTTTTGGCGAAAATTTATAACTGTGGATAAAACTTGGGTTAACCATTACACTCCCGAGACGAAACAACAGTGAAAATAATGGACTGGAGCAGGTGAACCAAAATCAAAAAACAGTTAACCCGAATCAACTTATCGGGAAAAACATATCTTTTAAAATTTTGAGACCTTTTTTAATTTTTCTTCAACCTACATAATTTTAATTAATACCTGTATAGAGATAGAGTAGAAATTTTAGTGATGATTTCACAAGAATGACTTTTTCTTAAGAGTCGGCAAAATCAAAAACTCGAAGATTAGTACGTGTGTCTAATTACTAGTAAAATATGGAGACCCGCTATTGCTTGGGTATTTTTTATTACCTTCAGGTGTAATTTATGGTATAGTTAAAGGACAATTGAAAACATAAATTTATTCATTCCAATTTCGTTAGTTGAAGTATAAGTCCGAAGTTTACACAAGGACCTAGATTTGAACGACCTTTTGTTAAAGGCTGAAAAAATTTGGAAAACTTGCGATAACAATGCTAAGCAAAGCTTGAGTAGCCTAGTAGGTGGAGCATTGGCTCTAATTGAATGGGTTCTCTGGTTCAAGTCAATGTTCGCACGAGAAACTGCGCACAGAGCTTTGAGTTGGCCTAGCTCTGAATAGGAACTTGCCTTGTATCAGTCTCCAAGTGAATCATAGACTCTCTGCCATTTTAGACCCTTAAAAAAAGTCAAAGATTGTCGTTTGATTACTTTACTAATAAACATAGCTTACCACATGCTTCACATTATCCAGGTCACGCTACAAAATAGACAGAAGCCAGCATATATGCATGGGGTTTATTTTCTTTCTGCGGTTCAAACCACATATTGTAATTTAAATGCAAAATGGCTTCCGAAATTCGCGCAAATACATTGAAAAATGAAATATCAGTCTATGCAGAGGAAAATAAAATTCTACAAAGAGGTCTCCTGCAAGGAAACGACCTGAAACATTTTAGCGGGTTACTAATGCATGTGAGCCAAAGCCGAAATCAGAGACAGGATTAATGAAAGAGAGTAAGGTCATAAACTATCATTTAATCCTATATCTTGATCAGATATACATTACAATAAATGATTTTTTAACTTTACAGTTCGGCGCGTTCCTATATCAACACAAAATGTACTGCCAAATTTTCGGTCCGTGACAATTCAAATGAAAAACACTTGTCAAAAACGTAGATGCGGAAAAAGCTGCGCGATGAAAAAAATTATCTCTTCAAAGGTTCGATAGACTTGCCTGAATTTAGTATTTAAAAACACCTGCTAGCTATTCCTTTTGTTTATTTACCGATAAATTGGTAGATTTCATAGCTGAACAATCAAACCACGAAACCAGAAAACAAATTAATAAACCAGAAAACATTGCGAGATGCTGGTGAAGTTAAAAACTATCAAATATAAGAAACTGCTGTTAACAGGAAACTATTGATGTAAAACCGTTGGCAAAAGTTTATTCTATAAAAGTATGTCCTGTAACAAATCCAGACCAATAAAATAATTTTTACACTTCAATTACGATGGCAATTTTTAGCCTCTTGGTTTTGCAAGACATGATAAACTATTCAAAAATCGACCATTGATTGGGAGTGCCCAAAATAGAGTTTACGGCTGTGAAGAAGCAAATCATATCCACAATAGTTTGACAAGAGCATGAGCAGTATTATCCTGCAAAACCTCACAAAAGTGATCTTGGGTATTTTCCCTTATGTGGTGCAACAGGTTTTAGCTACGATTTTCATATTTTCTTCAACACCTGAATAATGTTTCAAACTTTGATGTCGGTATAAACGTAGCTATCTGGCTAACTCTATCTGTACCGCGAAACAAATTACACCAATTTGAAAGCTATACTCTACAATTTTAAGAAATTATAGGCCAATGAAAAAACCAAATGTCCTAAAAAGTAAAATTTATTTTTTCCAAGAAAATGATAGAATAGTTAAGAATAATAACAATTTCATAACGTTATATACACACACTTTAAGATGTCAACATTACGTGTCAATGAGCTACTTTTTGGAATTAACAGACATGTGTATTTGGAATGCATGTGTGTTTGGATATGCAGCACAATCATGCGACTTATCCATATTTGCATCAAAAACAAACGTTGTCGAATTTATGAACAAATAAAATTTATTTGTAGAATTGTCAACAATATCCTAAGTTGAATTCAGTATACCATATCATTTGCATCGTACTTTTTAATCTTAGTGTTTTCCAATTTATTGCTTTAATAAATACTTTAAACAGTCGTTTGCTCAAGTGATAATCTGAAGCAAAAAGTAATGCCGGAGCGATTGTGTGACACCAGCTTTTGTATTAAGCAACTGTTTTATGTACATAACAAATACATACATCACGAGTGTTTAAAATAACACAAAATTTGGTTGGCAGAACAATAATTACTGACGAATCGTACGTTGACACAACTGACTTGTATAGTTATTCGGCAAATTCGATTTTGGTTTCTGTGTACTTTTTCATGTATACACGAATTGAAACAAAACACTTAATATGACATTTGATTTCAATAAGTTGTTTCCCTGCTAAATTCTAATTTATCTTATGCGTTTAATTCATTGTTATAAAGTTTTAGATGAATTTTTTTTAGTTAAATAGAAGCTATGCTGAACATGTTTATGTTTATTCAAATATAAGTCATCATTCTCTTAGTATGTTAACAGCATACGACGACGAAGGAAAACAAAGCCTCTGCATTAACCAAGTCCAAAACGGGAGAAAAAAGGTGACGAGTCATAATAAAGCCTTAAAAAAAACTGCAAAAATAAATTTTAGAAATTTCAAATATGATGGCATCCTCTTTCATTTATTATTTGCTACCTTCTTTCAAGCATCCAATGAAGTCAAATATATTTATAATAACGATTATAAGTTGGCGCAAGCTCTTTCTAACTTACAAATAAACGAGGAGCATTCAATAACAGGCGCGTTTTTTCGCTCCTCTATCCAGCATAGAACAGAATTGACGCATTGAAAACAACAACACTCCTGTACCAGTGAATTCACTAGTACAGAAATTCTATTCCTCAAAGTTAGTTCACGTGCTGAACTACAGAATGTGCTGATAGAAAAAAGCAGAGCTCAGGAGAAGTTGCCTTTTTTCCCAGAACTTATAAATGAGCAAAACTGTAACAGCAAGCTATGTAAATAAAGCATTTTCAAATATAGGTACGGCAACAATAACAACAACAGTGATTATGCAAAATAAATGTTTATAGTCCTTCACGCATAAAGAAAATATCAATATTCTAGTACTTATTAAAAATAACAGTAAAATAACAACATTCGCATAACGAAAAACATGTATTTTCATATCATTGAAATAACAGTTAGTAAATATAAAATAAATAAAGTGATAGTTGAAGAAAAATCTATTATAAATCGAAATTGATTAGAAAATTCATGCTTACTTCTATTTAAAATTTAATGCAATTCGTCTTTCTTTTTTTGCGAATTCATCTATGCTCGCTCAAACATGATTTTAAGAAAACCTTTTCAATGGACATTATTGCCAAGTCACTTAGTCACTATGTTCACCTGTACTATTCCTGAGATAAGTTTTAATCCTTTTGAAGCAAGAAAAACTGCGCTCTGCGTACGCTTTTGTTACACTCTCCCGCATTTGTTACTTATAATGTTAGAACTAAACAAACTAATTTATTGTTTTAAACTATTTTCTGATTTATTGCTGCTAAAATATTCAAAAACATCTTGAAAAGATTTTCTCTGTAAATCTGCATTAGAATAAAGCACAATGAGCTCAGTTTTTTAATGAAATCGAGTCAAATATATTTCGCAAGTTAAATGCCAAGTGAGAGATAATTTCCAAATTCAGTTTTGGTCGACCCTTTTCGATAATGTCCTTTTTGTCCGCAAAAGATCGAGATCCAACAAAAAAATAAAAAAAAATCACTAATTATGCAATTTTGATTCATGTTGTTTATGGAACAAATGAATACATTCACTTTTTAACTGCACTCTCACTATTTTAAGTATAAAACAAAAAAAAATATGCGATTCCATAAAGTAACTCTACGCACTCAATTCCACACAATTCAAATCAATTTAATTTCAATATTTCTAAATACTGTAAGCTATTAGTGAAATAAATACCTTCACCAATTAAAAACACCTTCACCAAATTTACATATAAAATATAGCACAAAAATTTCACTACCTAACTACATTCAAGCACTTCACTACAGCGAAATGATGACAGCTCGTCGAATCAGCAATCTCTAGCAGCCCTTGTCACATTTCGTAGTTTAAATTCATTCAGAAATTCACATAAGATATGTTAGCGTACTACGATTAATGGCGATTAATCGCAATTAATTGCAATGAAGCCGTTTTGTACTCCGTTTTACTGAAAACTGAAAATTTCCTCTTTTTCAATAAATTTCAGTAGGGTCTGAGCAAATAAAAAATTATGAATAGTGTCAAACGGTGTGGCGCGAGTAATTATTTTCAAATGTACGCGGCAAGCAACATATTTTTTGCGTAAATGTTGCTATGAAGGTCGAATATATTTGTGGCAATAATTTATCACCGCTTAAGATGACTTTATAATCACTATTTTCCCCCAAAAACCGACAACTGACACTTTTGGTTGTCAATTTTCAGGAAATACAATGAGAGTGTTTTCGTACTTTTCATGAATTTCCCCCATCACATGATTCAGGCAAATTCAGTAAAATGCAGTGACCGAAAGTACGCAAATAGATCTTTAATGTGTACGTACTACAGCAAAAATTCTCAGGAAAAAAAATACGCACAAGCAAAGAACAATGATTGCAATTAAACGCATATGGGGTACGTGGCAATAAGTTCCACAGCAATCATACGTACGCGGCTTGTCTCTCAGTTTCTCTCTTGAGACGAGCATTTCCCTTAAGGAGCATTTTTTTCATTGCTTCCAAATAGCTTACAAACACACTTTTTTTAATGACGTCACAATGCAGTTTACATGGAGTGAAATTAAAGCTCGCAGGTGTAATTTTTTCGTTGCTTCCATGCGTCTTGTTCTCTCATGATTTTCATTTGGTGGTGTTACCACTTTAGCTGCGTGAAATGTTCGCTATTCGTTTTTGGGAAAATTTATTGAGAAAATTCTTACACACGATTTGTTTTGCTATTTATAAATAAATGAATTTAAAATATATATATATATATATATATATATATATATATATATATATATATATATATATATACCTGTCAAATGTAAGGGAAGCAATGTTTCCCTTGCTTCCATGAACGCCACGCCACTAAAGTGTTTTTCTGATTGAAAATTCTTACAATTTGTGTTCGTTGATGTCAAAAATTATGTTTTCGTGCAAGTGAAGTAACTATGTTGCATAAATAGGACCAAATTTTATATTTTCTAATAAAAATCTCTGATTTTTCTTTGATTTGAAACATACGAACTATAGGCGCAAATAAGCAAACAGACAAATCAAAAGAATTTCAACCTACGTGAAACATTAAACTCTAGAACTAAGTAATAACATCTGTAGCTAAGGCGTCCAAAGCAAACCAGCTCCGGATTCTGAAGCAAAACAGTAACTGAAAAGAAAACGCTGAAAATATTGTTGCGTTAATGTACGAAAATTGCTGGACCGTGTAACGGGTGGATAAGGAAAGGGTTTTTTGAATTTCTGTACCTACAAAAGTAGACGCGGATGCTACTATTTGGGAACATTCATAGTAAAGCTTCTATGACCATCAATTCTATAATGCAATTAGCTGTATGCAATTAACTCAATGCACGTTCCACACTGAGAAAACACATGGCGCCAGACGCCATGATTTATAGACTTCTGGCGCCATGTACATAGTCGATTTAGGGATTGTGATAAAATATAGCGCCACACGCCATAATACATGGCGAAAAGTACATAGGCCTACACGCCATGTACTATAGTCCTCCACGCCATGTACATGGCGTGGCGGACTATATTACATGGCGTGGAGGACTATAGCACATGGCGTGGAGAACTATAGTGCATGGTGTGGAGGACTATACTGTATGGCGTGGAGGACTATACTGTATGGCGTGGAGGACTATACTGTATGGCGTGAAGGACTATACTGTATAGTGTGGAGGACTACAGTACATGGCGTGGAGGGCTATAAGCATAGCGTTTGCTCCTATGTACTATGGCGTGTGGCGCTATATTTTATCACAAATCGACCGAAATCGACTATGTACATGGCGCCAGAAGTCTATAAATTATGGTGTCTGGCGCTATGTGTTTTTTCAGTGCATCTGAAGATGATCCAGTTTGCATCCAGTAAAAGGCCACGAACCTTCTCAGTTCGGAGCATCTGGAGGTAGAGCACTTGATGTTAGGGGATGGAATTCTACCAAAGAAATTCCCGAGGGATTAATGACATTAAAGATCATATCCCCTCCTATATTCAAGAAGCTTGCTGATATTTATACATCTCCTCACACAGCATGGCTGCGAGTTATAATTGTAGTGCCATGAGCCATATTACATGGCTCATGGCACTATGTAATATGGCGTGTGGGGCCATAGTTTCTGCGCCAGGTAATTATTACGCTGGGAGCTATACTGCATGGCTCAGGGTACTATGTACATAGCGTGTGGCACCATAAATGCTGCACCATGTAACATGGGACCACGCGCTATGTAGATTCTGACATTATGGCGCTGAGAGCCATATTGCATGGCTCAGAGTACTATGAACATGGCATATGGGGCCATAAATAATGCGCTATGTTACATGGCTCTGGGCGCTATGTGGATTTTTTTCAGTGCATGATGTGTACATACTATGTACACATCATGGAACGTGCATTGAGGCAAGATCAATTCTATGTTCTATGTAACATATTTCAATGCACTGCTAAGGTCTGCATTTTATGGTTAAGAATTGTATGCGGTGCTTGAGGCTTTGTCGAAAAATTTCCATAAGGTCGCTGTAAATTTATCTTTAAAGCAGTCTTTTGGAATATAGAAGTAATGGAGTTTTGTAAAAAAAAAATTTAAATTTGACAATTTACCCCATAAAATTAAATAATTTGTTCTGAATTACAATACATCTATTGTGGAAACAAGTTTTCCTTGTGTAGGGAATCTTTAGTAAGCTTTCCGCCTCTAGTATCAGCCATACCGAACGAAAAAAATCGCGCTATCAAATTTGATTCACTTCCACTGCTACTATTTTAGGTCTACAAAATAGCAGATTATTCCCTTAATCTTCGCTAAATATGCAAACTATGTACTATCCAAAAAGGGTACGTTTTAAATTATAAAAAGCCTCTAGCGCATCGCAACCGCTTCGAAGAACAGTAGGAGATTTGTGATTTTGAGTGTGTATTCTACCACTAGCTTCTTAAGGCCACTACTACTAGCCACTTCTCCTACTTAAAACCAGTACACCCCAAATAATAATAGACCCTATGCCAATTCAATTTCAATGACTTCATCGAAAGTTACAGCGATAGAAAAGTGTTTGGGGCTGCCATCCGAAAAATTTGCAGACCTTAGAAAATTTAAACATTGTTTACTTATTTTTATTGCAACTGCTCGTGATGTGAATACTTAATGTAAGCATTTATTGGTACGAAAATAACAAAAACACCTCGCGCTAGCAGTCCTTCGGTAGCATCGAACCCAAAAATATGTCACTTCTGTCTCACGTTGAAGTCAATATACTCTGCGAATTTCGTATTGATCCGATGACTGCATTGGGAGTTATATGGATACAAAAAAATTCAGGGCTACTACCCGCAAAAAATTTTCAAATTGCCTAGCTCGTAATATTTGTTATTTATTTTTACTACGAGATCACTATGATTTGAAAATTTTATGATAAAGTTGCTTACTAAAGATATGAAAAAAAATGCAAAAACAACCATAGCCGGCAACCATAGCATTGTTTTTCCAATTCGATTTCGGCTGAGTATTGTCTAAAATAAGTTAAATTTTCCGTATAAATTTCGTTATGATTCCATGACAGGACTGAAAGCTTTATTTTCCTGAGCGAATTTTCAAAATTACCATAGCTAACAGCTCCAACCTAATTTTTCAACCAATTTTCTACCAAACGTAGCTTAGCGTAAGACTCAGCTATTGTGTGAATTTCGTCAGAATCTGGTGACTGAATCAGAATTTAGAGCGCCAAAAGTAGTTATTTTTCTTAGTGATTTTTCAAGATGGCAACACTGGCACAGAATTGATCAAATTTCAAAATACCTTCTATCAAACCTGGTTCTATTTAAGGCCAATATATTCTGTAAATTTCAACTGTATTTGATTATTGTGTCATGAGTTCCCGTGAACAGAAGTTTTTGATGCTAACAATATAGGAAAATTTAGGTAAGGTTGCCGTTCTTGTCCGACATAGAAACTTTTCAAAGCAAAAATTTTTCAGGAGAGTCGCTGGTTTGAAGGTTTTTACTTTCAGCGTCTGCCGTAGCGACAAACTATACAAGTATACAGCTTAGTAACATTATTATGTTCTGTAAGTTTTGTAATGATTTAAGCTCTTTTGTAATGATTCAAGATTCGAGCTCTGCCAAAGGTCATTTTAGGCACCAAGCGCACACAAAGGGTTAAAAATTACCAAAACCTTATCAAATCTTTTTTAAGAACACGCTCGAAATTCATTTTGCAAACTTCATTTTTTTTTAAACTATTTTGTGATAGAATAATAGGCAAATCTAAAATATCACTAAAATGGCCAACGGTGCCAAAGGGTTAAAGATAATTAGCATTTGTTGAAACTTGGACCTATTCTGCATATACACAAATATATCCTGAAAGTTTCAGCTTAATCGGATGGTGCGTTTCTGAGAAATAGTCACTGATTTTTTTTGAATGTATATATATTTATATATATATAAATATATATATATATATATATATATATATATATATATATATATATATATATATATATTTATATATATATATATATATATATATATATATATATATATATATATATATATATATATATTTGAGGGATATTTGAGAACTTTGTGTTTTTTGTGTGTATAGTTTCTATTTTAGCAATTTTATACCACATTTCTTGAAATATATTTATATTGTTTATATTGTAATAGTTGATTATATTTATTTTTTTATTAATAATGCGTATCCACATCAGTAGCTGCAATTCAGCCTAAATTATGTTGAATAAACCTAGATTCAATGGAATGAAAAATTCACCTTGCTGATAACTCTGCAGCATTCTTCTGTTGGTTAGAAAAATATGTTCGTGTCTGTTACACATAACACCTGTGTTATTTAGATTGAGTGTGTTCCTGTACATTCTTTTGCAATATTATCTTATCTGTGATCTACATTTACAAGCAATATTCTTAAACAGGCTTAGTGCTGTACACTAATAATACACAGCCGACCACTAATAATTTTACTCTTTACTAATTTCAAATAGATTTAGCACTATAATTTTGCTTTTTTCTAATCGATTCGATTTTTCGATTCTCCCCTCCCAATACAATTACAATCAATGAGTTTTTCAAAAGATGTCGATAGGTTCTACCAACTAATGTGAGACTATTACTTTCTAACTTTCTTTTGCTTAAGACATCATATAAGTATGCATATTTCTGTGTAAGAATACAAGCATTTAGAAGCTACTGCGTTATTGGTTACGTGGTAGCGTTTTCTTGAATGAATCATCAGTAGTGTTATTACCAAATCCACTGGTATTTTTGTCAAATCAATGATTAATTAATCAGCAACCATCTCAACAAAAAAGTATCGCAATATGGAAATTAGCAGCACTGCGTTTACTTTAAAATTAGCATTGGAATAAAACACCTACCGCAAGTAAATATGCAAAGCCTACATAAACTTAACCCAGAAGCATCTCACCATCGTATCTTATGTTCAATGAGCTACAAATGATTTTCGCTAAGCTTTTATAGCCACACACAATCACAATCAAAATTATCAGTATATACCAAGATATAAATCGATACTTTATATCACTTGAGTTTATAAATATCTACTTATAAAATTTCTCACCTGAAACATCCGGTATTAGGGTAGTTGAGCTTTCGGAATTCATCTTAATTAATCACAGAACATTAACTCACAAATTAAAAAAATTATCTCTAATACCTAAGTTAATTTGTTCACCAAAATTGATTCACAGCACTTGCACAATGCCAATACTTTCCGAAGTGTTCACAATAACGAATATGAAACTTTGCGAGCCCTCGACCACCTGAACAACACAGACCGTCACCGAAATCAGATCCACAGGCCACCAAAACACCTATTAATCCAAATCTTAGCATCCATCGAACAAGCAAAGGTTCAAAGGACACACTTGAAATTGCACCAAAAAAGAGAACTCACATCAGCATCGGATCCCAACGTTGTCGTCCTTGTTGCCGTAAATTCAATGTTCAAATAGCGAACGGCGAAGGCGATTTGTCGCACAAAGCCCAGGACCAAGGGTGAGTGGAGTGGTCGCGAGCGCGGAGCAAATGGCGGTTCGCCAGCCAGTCCAAAACTCGCAATCCCAAGTGAACAGTACACGATACTCGTCCGGACGTCGACGGTTGAAGGGGCGGAAATTGTAGCACCACAGCATACAGCATCCGACCAAGCACCAACGGTTACCGCTTATCAGACCACCAGCTACCACCACAAACACTTGACGCCTGGCGTGGCCGCAGCCGTACGCTCCCCTCCCGCGCCAGGGTGAAAAGTTCAATGGAGTCAGCAGCCACCCGACACACGCCTGGCACCATTCCCAAAGCTGGTTCGTTCTACTTGACTTGGAACTTTACGTTTTACTTTTTACTTCAAGTCGCAGCCCCAATAAACAGCAGTCAGAGCAACATGAAGAGAAGCGAACTACTTAGAGCACGGCACGGCATCTCCCAAATATGTTCGATAGCAAATCCACCCTACTTCATTCTCCTGCTATCATCCTTCTCATTGTCTTCAATTACAAAATTTCCACACGATTTTTAAAGGGTGCAAATTTCGGCTCTATAATTTAAGAAAAAATGTAATTAACAACCTCCACTGGATATCAACGCAATTAATAATGCCCGAAATCACCCGCTAATTAAATTCGCTACTTCCTTACGCCACCCTACCGGCACGACGGTCATCATGACGGACTCACTGTATCCTTTGACCTGGCGCCGCGCCCGAATCCGGGGTCATATTTACTTAACGTTTTACAAAATGGAAACACACCATGAACTCTGACGCCTGGCCCCTCCTCTCATCCCTGCAAAAGCACTCTTGATTCCAGGGGATTTTCGCTGAAACTCCGCCTTCTACGTGCTGGGCGTGGTTTCGCAAAGGACAAAGCGGAATTTATCATGTTTAGCAATGTCAAATAGGGTTTGACCTTTTACGGATGGTTCCGTTTGGGTGGAATTGCAAGCAGAAGCATGTAGATATCTAGATATCACCATGGGGATGAAAAACTCCTTACCCCAATACCGCCACGCGCACACATTGCCGAGCGAGACGATTGCTTATGGTCGCTGCTGGTTGACTTGCCGTTGCTGAGTTCCTTGCTTTTGCTTCCCATTCACGAGTTAATGAAGACGATCCACATTTAATCTGTAGCCATTAATCTAAGCCAAGAAGAGGATTTACAGTCGGCACCAGTTTGGGCGATTCCTTGTTGGTGGAGCGGTCGCTGAGAGAAAATGTGTACTGAACTGGCAGAGAAGAACCTATGCTGAGTTAATGGATATCTAGGTGCTTGGATTAAGACGAATGCTGGTTGAAGCGAGTGTAGGTAGGTAAATGGTAATGGTGCAGCGATTTGGCAATTAAAAGCCAACGAGCCAAGTAAATTGAAAAATCTGGAATTGATGGAGAGATGTTTTAATGCACATATTTATCTGTAGGTACATATATATTTTCTCATAACATTTTCGCGGCAGAAAGTAATATTATAAATACAATAATTAAATGAATAGATAATAATTAATTCAAGAATCATGTCCGGAAGAAATGCCACAAGTAACATCAACATCTCTAAATTGTGTCAGCACTACAGACGCAACGGGCCCATGATCGTTAAATCAATACCGCTGGTAGACTTCACTGATAATCTTTTTATAGATATTAGTTCTGATCCAGTCGAATCAGCGGGGAGAGTATGTTCGCGATTAACCTGAAGTAAAATAATTTTATTATAAATCCAATTGTATAGATGGATACTTTACTTAACCGTTCTCAACATTGATGGCAGTTGATATGACACGAGGTCATCACCTGTCAGTTGTCATAGGCAGCGAATGGATATGTTATGTTTATGTGTGTTTGAATGCGAATTGTGTATTGGAAATCACATTACAGTAATTTTCAATGTAACGTTATTTTGAAAAATTGTTACTTGCAATGTGGCACATAGCGTTTTCATGTTGAAATGACAGTTTTCTAAAATTCTTTGTTGTCTTGTTTGACTCATCTCGATAATTAGAAACTATTTAAACAATCATTATTAATTTTGACCGACATTAAATAAGTTCAATAGTTTAATTGATAATATTTTACTTGGAAAGTGTCGAACACTGAGAAAACACATGGCGCCAGACGCCATAATTTATAGAGTTCTGGCGCCATGTACATAGTCGATTTAGGGATTGTGATAAAATATGGCGCCACACGCCATAATACATGGCGAAAAGTACATAGGCCTCCACGCCATGTACATGGCGTGGCAGACTATATTACATGGCGTGGAGGATTATACTGTATGGCGTGGAGGACTATCTGTATGGTGTGGAGGACTATACTGTATGGCGTGGAGGACTATACTGTATGGCGTGGAGGACTATATTGTATGGCGTGGAGGACTATAGTACATGGCGTGAAGGACTATAGTACATGGCGTGAAGGACTATAGTACATGGCGTGAAGGACTATAGTACATGGCGTGGAGGACTATAGTACATGGCGTGGAGGACTATAGTACATGGCGTGGAGGACTATAGTGCATGGCGTGGAGGACTATAGTACATGGCGTGGAGGACTATAGTACATGGCGTGGAGGACTATAGTACATGGCGTGGAGGGCTATAAGCATAGCGTCTGCTCCTATGCACTATGGCGCGTGGAACTATGTGAAATCGATTATGTACATGGCGCCAGAAGTCTATAAATTATGACTTCTGGGGCGTTGTGTTTTTTCAGTGCATCAGAAGATGACCCAACAAAACGCCACGAGTATTCTCAGTTCGATGCTCCGAACTGAAAATTCCCGAGGGATAAATAACTTCAAGAAGCTTGTTGACATTTATACATCTCCTCACACAGCATGGCTGCGAGTTATAACTGTAGTGCCATGAGCCATATTACATGGCTCATGGCACCATGTAATATGGCGTGTGAGGCCATAATTTCTGCGCCATGTAATTATGGCGCTGGGAGCTATACTGCATGGCTCAGGGTACTATGTACATAGCGCGTGGCACCATAAATGCTGCGCCATGTAACATGGCACCACGCGCTATGTAGATTCTGACATTATGGCGCTGGGAGCCATATTGCATGGCTCAGAGTACTATGTACATGGCGTATGGAGCCATAAATAATGCGCTATGTTACATGGCTCTGGGCGCTATGTGGATTTTTTTCAGTGAAAATAGGTATTTTTCATTTGAAATTAGATTCAAATTTAGAACAAAGTGTGACATATGAAATTTTCCAACAGGATGCCACACGAAATAGATATATTAAAATATTAACCTTTGAATATGCAGAGGACTCAAAGCTGCTCTATATACTTACGCAAGGAAGTCGGAGAAAGCATATCAATATTTAAGGTTAGAGTCGGTGTTGTTGTTAATTTTGCTCAGTTTAGTTTAGGAGCTCATTCTGTACGGAACGATTTCGAAAACGAATAAATATAAAAATGAGTTCATATCATAAGGAAAATAAGAATCAATTAACTGGGAGAGCATACCTACGTAAATAAAAAATTGGTAAAAACCAGTACTCCAAAAACAAAGATGAAACCGAACAATTGAGAACAAGTGCGAGAGAGCACTGTAGTGCTAGTAATGGAGACATTCATTACAATTCTTTGCATGGCTGTCGGCTTGGCTTATCGAATTTTTCGCGTTGTTTATTGCATTACCAGAACTTATTATGTGTCGCGAGCGTAAACAAACAGGCAGTGAAATTGGACGAGGCTGGTAATCGAGGTTTGGGTTTCAAGATACTTTTACTATACAGCTGCGGTTGTAAAGGAATCGACTCAGGACCATTAATTAATAATGGTTTGGAAGTTTATCGTAAGACTGTACTTGTTACGCATTTTTAGATATTGGTAGAGTGGGGATTGTTTTTCAAACCACAGCTACATTTTACTCTTGGCATTGGAAATACCTTTACTCAACATCAAGAAACTAAAAATCAAATTTTTCTTCCAATATCTTTGGTACACTGAAAGAAAAACTCTTGGTTGGTTCAACTATTTTTAATAGTATTGCAACGATTCATTCAAAATCGTTAAACGAACTACGGAAAATAGTTATTTTTACTATGTTAATATAGTGAATTTAACGATATAAAAGTAGTTGGCTCTGGTTATACAAAAAATATCACAACGTTCATGAAATCGACTGTTTTAATTGTTTCATAACCACGAAAAATAGTTGATCAATAGAAAAATATTCATCGATTCACTCAAAACTTCAACGTGTCGAGCTATCAACAGTTTTTATGGTACTTAAACTACTTTACAATAGTTGATTTCAACAAACGTAATTCAGTGTGCAACGTCTTTGGAATTATTCTACGCAAAGTAGAATGGTTTCAACATTTGCACGTTTTTCATGCTCCGAATGAAATGTTTTTTTGTTTATCAACCACGCGTCATGGTGCATAAAATTAATCAACAATTTTTTTTATGGTTTTAACTATAGCCCGTAGTTGACGCAAAAACAACTAAGGAAAATTGTTGATTTTACCAAGATTTTTCTTTCAGTGCAAGTAAATGTCAGTGTATATATAAGAATCCCATTAAATATATTGCAGAGGCGCAAAATCTGGTATCTGGCATCGGCTGCAAAAAAACACTAGCCAGGCGCTGACTAGAAGCACACTATTTTATGTAACTCAGGTGTTGGCGAGGTGTGGCCTTTTCTGTCTTTTGCTTGTGCCGTGTAGTATTTGAAGAACCGTTGGAATGATTGAACTGTATTGCAATGTCCGAAAATAATTTGGGTGAACAAAAAGAGTTCGAATGATATACAGATGGTAATCCTAAGAATATCGCTCGGCTCAGCTTGATTTTGATAGTAGTCCTCAATCAGGTCTACATCGGAAAAGATTACTTTGCCATGTAGTTCAAAGCAGAAGTCTTGAATAATAGGAAACGGATATCTGCACATGACATTAATGCAGCTAAGGCACCTGTGATCATCGCAAGGATGTAATTTGCCATTGACCTTACGGACCATATGAAGTAGAAACGTGCCCTATATTTTTACTACTGGTCTCACATACTACCTATATGCATGGATCAAGTACTAAAGGTTGCGACATGAGCGTGACCACGCCTACTTATGACGAAATAAGATGCAAACACGCGTAGAAATTATCCAGAAATAACTGGTTTTTAGGTGAATGAAGAGTACTGTTTTCGGTTGTGTCCAAATGTTTCTGTTAATGAGTTTATTGGATGTTGTAAGTCTAGGCAGACGGGCACTTAAATTGCTGATTTAAAATGGAGCAATTGAAACTGCTTGAAGTGTATGTTGCCTCTTTCATGCTGTAATTCATTAAATTAGAGCATTAAATATATTAGAGCATTAAATTATATTGCGATGTTGCAGCAAAAAAACTATTTTTTCGGAGTCGAATGTATTTCAGAATTCGTAAATTAAACAACGAAACACAGGAATATGATAAGTCCAAAAAACGAATATTAAAAAAATTTTTAAACTGAAACATGTTTTATATTTTATTAATCAGTTATGACTTTTTAATTGTAATATAAACAAAATTTTAATAAATATTGCTTGACAATACTTCTGCGGATTATATTAATATGCACCTGTAATTATAAATTAATACTTAAGTTCCTATCTGTGATTAAGTTTGATCTAAATTATACCGTAACTATTCATTTTGTCAAGAATTTAAAGTAAAACAATAAAAAAATATTCTCTAACTTTGTCTTTTACATATCTTATACAATGAAAAGAAAAATTCAATAAAATTCAGACACTCGACTATTTTTCCCTGATTCGCCGGTCTCCGCTACGTGACGAAATAAGATGCAGCGCTGAACAGCGAAAACCTATTGTCGTAATCTTATTTCCTTGATTCATGACCTATATGTACATATACTTCGTCAACTTCGTCTCTCAACTTCGGCTACTATGATTTTTTTACATGCGCATTTCACTATTGATGCATCGATCCTTTTAGGTTAGCTTAAGTTATGCTGGCTGACAAAACGCCGCACATAGTTCTGTTTGGTTAATGCTGATACCAGATAAGTGAACCAGGGGAAGAGAGTTCAAGCGGTCATCCAATTCACCGGACTTTTTGGCAAACTGAAGGATGATCTTCAGTCTCTGCTCTGCCATTTGCGAGAGATCCCTCGCCAGTGCTCGTCGAAGCAGTGCTGCCTAGTTTTTAACAGTGCCGAGGAAATAGTGCGGTGACACAGGAGATGCTGAAGTGTTTCTGAGACCCACGGATCTTGACGCTTCCTACAGGTGTTATTGATTAGAAGTCCAATTTTCATGAAATGTGCTGCTACAAGACAGTGGCCAGTAATGATGCCGACCAATCATTTGCAGTCAGTCCACGTTAATTCAAGCAAGTATTTTGTCAGTGCAAAATTGTATGATCGCCACATGAATTTGGTTATCCTGCAGATTTGAGTTGCGCGCCATCTGTATATCGCATCTTGCATAGTTTTGGAGTTAATCAAGTACTTGATCTTTTGGGATGTCATCTGATTCTGACAGAGGAAGACTGGAAGGAACTCATCCGCCCTCTCATTCCCATCAATGCCCTTTTGACCGGGGACCCGGAAAATTCTGACTCTTCTTTTGATGCCCAGTCTATTCAGGGCCTAATGCAGTCGAGTACACATTTCGATTGGTATGTGTTAAACATTGGTGCTTTTACACCACTTGACTGCTGTAAAGGTTGTAAAGGATATATGTTTGGCAGATACTAGATCTGCGGCTTAACGTATCGCAAAAATCTCCGCCTGAAAAATACTACAGTGACTAGGGCGTCTGAAAGCTGCTTACATAGCTGCATATGCAGAATATGCTGCAGCGTCTACTCTTACTGCTGTTTTAGAGCTGTCAGTGTAGATGCTAAGAGCAGCTGCACCCATTTGCTGATTCAATTCTTTGCCCATTTCACACAGTCGCTCGATATCTTCGCACAAAGCACAGAGTCAGTGTTTCCTGCGTATTCCCACTCAATACTGCTGTGGCCGAAAGCTCTTAGTGTCCCTATTCCCTAAGCCTGACAGCAGCTTTTGCATCAGTGCCTCTAGCAAAGAAGTCAAGTGGAGGAAAATGAAGCAGGATGCTCAGAGCAGACAACAGAGTCGAGCTTAAGGCACCTGTAGCACAGAGAGCCGCCAACCGCTGAACTCCGTTCGCCATGTCAGCCAAGGTAGTTTTATTCTCTGCTGGCTACCAGACCAAACATCCGTAAACAAGGATCGGCCCAGCCATCGCCATGTAGATCCAGTGCGTTAAAGCAGAGCTTAGACCACACATTTTACCCAGTACTCTTGCGCTAGAGTAAATCGCGTTGCTTGCCCGCTTAACTCTCTCCTTTAGATTCACCTTCCATGTGAACCTACTGTCTAGAACAAGACTCAGGTACTAAGCTTGTGACTTGAGACTTCAGAAGTTTTGTACTACTTTGTGAAGAGTATAAGTCAGTCTTATTAGCATAGGCCACAAAAGTGCATCCCTTGTTTTCTACCCTTTTCAAAATTGAATTTGTAACCAGGTTCCACAAGAGAGCAGATAGAACCCTTTCTCACGATGTACTTCCACGCACTCCACTGATGTAAGCCTTTGCTAAAGCATGTTGCTTATCCAGCTACAAATAGCAAGATGGGTGTTAGATTCGTGGAGGCATTTCATAATAACTGTTGCATGCAAATGATTGAAGATGCCTTCAATTTATTTATTTATTTATTCAAGTCTCATTTAACAAAGGCTCCCAAATTGTACTCTTTGTAATGGAGAGCCGTTCGAACGGTTTTTCCTTTCAAGTAGGCGTTTTGGGCTCTTGATAGAGCTTGAGATTCAAGTTTTTGGTTGCTAGGGAAATATAGTAATCTTTTGAATATTTTAAAGAGGAATCAAGTCAGGCTAATTGAAATGTAGTCCTACGGATAGGCATGGTTGACTTTACCTATCTTGGGTATAAATACAATCTTAGCGGTCCTCCGCTGCAGGTACGTGATTTAGCACTACACACCTTTAGTAAATTTGTTTAAACCAGGAAAAGGTGAGCATACTTATCTTTTGAAGCATGGCCGGTAGAATTCCATCCAGACTAAGGAATTTCAAGGTCTTGAAGGTATCCATTGCCCAGACTAGCCTCTGCTTGGAGACAGCTTCGCCAATGCCTTCGATGTCATGCAGGTCGGACGCCTGAACATCAATGAAAATAGTGGAGTCATCCTGACAGCCCGGGAAGTGAATATCTACGACGATCTTCAGCGTTTCTGAGCTGTTACTTGCCCATTCCCCATCTGGCTGACATACCAGGCTAGGTGTGATTCAGCCTGCAGAGTTCTGTCTCGCCATTTCCGAGGCGGCTCAATTCTAACGCATAGCTCTTTCCCTTAGCTCCATCTGCTTTTCCTTATTTCCGATTTATAGAACCTAAGGACGTCCTTGTATGCATCCCAACATTCCCTGCAATCAGCTGCTTTGACTAACTTGAAGGATTCTCGTACATGTCTTCTGTGACAACCCAGGTCCCTGTTCCACCAGGGTGGCTTGGGTTTGCGCTTCGTACAGCCTTTGGAACAGGACCGTACGAAAGTTTTTACTAGTTTATTCGTGAGTGTATTTACTGCAACCTCCAAGTCAGCTACAGAGCCAATCTTGGGAGGAACGCCTAAGCTGCTGGTCACTTCCCGTTTGAAGTTGGTATTTCTGGCATTGTAAAACAGTGCGAGCTAAGTGAAAGTGCGAGTTCAGTTGAATTTTAAACTGTAGCTAATGTAGCAGTGGTCAGAGAATGTTGGATCTTCAAGGAATTTTCAATTCTCTATTAATTGCTCATTTGAGCCATTATGCAGAGCTATGTCTAGCACGTTTGCACTGCGAGGATCTCGACAAAGAGCAGCATTTCCTCGGTTTGGTACGACTAAATTATGTTAATAATAAATCTGAGAAAAAACTCATCTCTGTTGTTGATGTCAATGCTGCCCCAGACGGTACGATGCTCGTTGGAATCCACCCCCACGAGCAGCAGTTTGTTCCTGCCGAGCAACTTCGAGGTGAGTTTTGTAGCCTCCTATAGCTGAGCGGCTATGTCATATGCCATGTAGGTGGATGCTAGGAGCACCTACCCCTCCTCACCCTCTCGCGAGCCATCACTCATAGATGAAATTAGATAGAAGATAAGCGCGAATATTCTTCCTCATCAGCATAGCCGTTCTTATTCTTGCTACTGCGGTGGGAAAGAAAAGAAATGATTGAAATGCCGTGACCCAAGTCTCGCAACCCGAACATCCGCAAAAATCCAAGGTTCCTGAGACAGCCAGCCCGGTCAAACGAAGGCATAATCAGTTCAGGGTGCTTTTCCAAACGGTCAACCATCGCATTAAGCAGGCCTGACTCTACAGTATTCCAGCCACGATGAGGTGCTGTTTTTTGGCTCTTCGGCTTTGAGGTGGAGGGTTGTTGGACCACTTGCCGACTGCTCTCGTTTTTTTAGCCTAGATAAGTGCATATTTTTGTTACGTATTGAATACGCTTAGCTGGTGAATTTGGCATATAAAGCTGCATAATTTTCAATAGAGATACAACTGTCGCAAACAATCATTTCAGGCAGGCACGAGATTTCAATCATTTTAACTGTAGTAGCCAATATGCTGCACATATGTTCTAGGAACTGTTTGTAAAAAACAATAGTAAAATGAACTACTAAAACGCCCAAAAATCCAATGCTTTATAACTAGGATTTCCATTCTATGTGAAAGGTGATTTAATTCTGCAAAACCCTGTTTTGCTTTCTGAGCGGTAAGATTATGACGTCTAGTATCGAAGGTTATATCGACTGGTCCGGGACTTAAAACCAAAACTCAATGTTTTCAGTCTTTCCAAGCTAATTTTTTTCAACGTACTTATGTTTATTGTGTGATGAGCAGCATGACCTGAAAAGCCCAATACAAAAACGTGTGCTCGAAAAAAGGTTAAATAAAGCCAAAGACCACGAAAATCAGCTATTCTCAAATATATCATAAAATATCGGTTTAATGTGAATTTTTTTACACTTGTATTGCCTAACACAAAACTTTGCACAAAAGATTCATACAAAAAATTATTGTAAAATAAATGTTTTTGGAGATATGAAACTGAGAAGCTTCCCTTCTTTAGATCACTTCCCTTTTTTAGACGACATTGAATTCTGTGTATTTCGACAAAGTTTTTTCAGACTTATATCTCGAGAACCATAAGTCTCACGTAAATTTTATATTTGAAACTTTTGTGCATATTTGTGCGTTGATTAATTTTGCTGCCAATAATATTTCATAAAAAACAATAGTTAACGAGATATTCGAGAAAAACAGATATTCGTGAGCTTTATACTTTAATAACTATTATTGCGCACACGATTTCGTAATGGACAATCCACATTATGTTTCTCATCTTACAATAAACATAGTTCGGCTGAAAAATCTTCACTTGATCTTGAATTCGGACCACTCACCCACTCACTACACTGAAAAAAATCCACATGGTGTCCAGAGCTATATAACATAGCGCATTATTTATGGCCCCATACGCTATGTGCATAGTACTCTGAGCTATGCAATATGGCTCCCAGCGCCATAATGTCAGAATCTACATAGCGCGTGGTCCTATGTAACATGGCGCAGCATTTATGATCCCACACGCTATGTACATAGTACCCTGAGCTACGCAGTATGGCTCCCAGCGCCAAAATTACATGGCGCAGAAATTATGGCCCCACACGCAATATCACATAGTGCCATGAGCCATGTAATATGGCTCGTGGCACTCCAATTATAACTCGCAGCCATACTGTGTGAGAGAATGTATAAATGTAAGCAAGTGACTCTTGAACACGTAACGCTAGACGCCATAGTTTAAAGACTTCTGGCGTGTAGTTTTCAAATTGTTTGGTGGGTAAGCAAGGCTTGTAATGCTTGGGGTCCGTAGTTCGAATTTAGGTTTAGATGAAGGACTACGGACCGAGCTATGAGTTAACCTAGTTCTGAATTGGTATCTGAATATTATTAGTAGTAGTCGTGGAATTCGTCACTTTTCACTCGTATGCATTGATCATAAATTATTGAATAAAGCTTTCTACCAACTTCAAATTATCTACCTGACAAGGATTGTCGTGGGCTTACTATCATTTTACTTCAATATTAAAGGACTACTGAAAAAACACAGCGCCAGACGCCATAGTTCATAGATTTCTGGCGCCATGTACATAGTTGATTACGGGATTGTGATAAATCATAGCGCCACACGCCATAGTACATGGAGAAAAATACAAAGGAGCAGACGCTATGCTTATAGCCCTCCACGCCATGTACTATAGTCCTCCACGCCATGTATTATAGTCCTCCACGCCATGTACATGGCGTGGAGGACTATAAGCATAGCGTCTGCTCCTATGTATTTTTCGCCATGTACTATGGCGTGTGGCACTATATTTTATCACAATCCCGAAATCGACTATGTACATGGCGCCAGAAGTCTATAAACTATGGCGTCTGGCGCTATGTGTTTTTTCAGTGTAAGTGTTAGTGCTCTACCTATTAGACTACTCGAGGTCTTACTGCTAATAATACTTATTCAAAAAGAAAAAAATATTTTCAAAAAAGGCTCGGGCTGCTCTTTAATAAACGCCTGTTCAGTAATATAATGAGTACTACAAGAGATTTCAAAATAGTGAGAGTCAGCTCAGAAGTTCACACATACACTGATTATGTGCCTGTAAATATAATTCGGGTCAATCTTCTTTTTCAACACTACTTCTACTATATTTTGATTTACTATCTATTTTCGTTTTGATTATTTTCAAATCTCTTGATAATATTAGAGCTGCTGGTTCAGGGGCTCAGAATTAGTGATTCAGCTACTTTTGCAGCTTAGCCTTGGGGGGGAGCTTTGGGGGACTAAACTCATTAAATTTCTGCCAAAGTTATTTTACGCCACGTAAAATTTTAGTTTGTACTAAACTAATAACTAAGCATATCTATGAATCCAATTCGTTAATTATAAATACCCTAATCGATTCTTTTTATTATCAAAGAATATAGATTCAAAATAGAATAAGGTTTTATTAGTTTCAATTTCCGAAAAAAAAATTCAACCATAAGTAATTTCTTCACTCAAGTATAATAAATTGTATTTAAAATCATTAGAAAATATTTTCAGGTAATACGCATTAACACCAGAAATTTAGACTATTATTAATTTAAATATTAATTAAATGGTTGTAGAAATCCATCGCCTTGGAAAAGCTAATAGTGAGCATTTTTCATTCACTCTAAGAACCAATTTTCAGGAAATCACAAACATTACAATTTGCCACACAGCTACATAAAAATCTTCAATTCTTCACGTTTAAGGCATCTCAAAAGCTAAATTGCAAATACTCGACCAAATTATTTTACCGCTGAGCCATTACGGGCCCTTTAGCAAAAATAAATCAAAAGAACTTTCAACTGCAACCCCCAGTATGAATAGCACCGAAAATCGTACGACTTCTTATCATTCCTCCATGCTATCCTCACCCTCTTCTATTGAATTCTTTATGAGAAAGCACGATTTCCGGAAAACTGAAAGCCTTCTCAATTATCTTTCCTCCTTAGACATGAACTGCTCTAACTAGACTCGCATTATGGTTTCTCCCTCCACTCCCTAAACTCATCCCACCACCATCGAGACCCGAAAATGACAAATAATGTCACATCCAAATCTGTCTCCGTGCTTAAGAACGGCAAGCGTTATGGATCCAAGTTCCGATTTCATCCCCAGCAATAATTATTTTCATGGCAAACATTTCGATTTCCAGAACCCACCCATCGTTCCGGTGATAGGATGAGCAAGAGCAACTTGATGGCAAGTTGGTGTTTTTTGAAACAACGAGTCCCCGAAACTCACTGAATTCCATGTTATGGGATAGAACGTGACATTCTGCACTAACGCCGTATCGATTTTACCAAGATTCTCCACTCAGGACACCATCCAAGACGAAATCTCTATTACTATCCACTGCGGCATAACACGTTATTTCTCTTTGCGAGTGAATTCGCTATGGAGCCATTTATATCCAGAACAGAACAGTAGACTCGTTTCGAATGCTCCTGTTTCCCTTTACGCGTCTCAGCATGGAGGCCTGGCAACAAGGACTCCACAAACTTCCATCACAAAGCCATTTTCCGAGATTTCGACCCGAGTCACGGGTGTCATAGAGTAATCCGATTGGTGCATCATCTGTTATGAGATTGTTTATCTACCGAGGGTTGAAATGAGGAGGTAGGTCTGCAGCAAAAGTTCAAGGGAGGCACCCAGATAGGGGTTGGGGTTTGGGGGACATCGGCTACGGCTTGACTGTGAGGATTGTGTTGCTGTTATGTAGAGAATATTGTGTGATATGACCAGTGGTGGCGATGGAATTTTTCGTAAAAGTTTGCTGACTTGATTTAATTGATTTACAGTATTTCGATGTGTTATACAGCCCATTTCCCATAAAACCAGCATCGCGAAATGAACGGAGATCTCGCGATTTGCCCCTTTTATTGATTAGACTAGTCAACCATATTTTTTTCTCAGGGATGAGACTTATATATTTTGGATTCTATTAGTTATCAGGTCCTACTGTCATAATAACATATTTTGACAAAAATACCCTTCACTTTACAGGTGGATTTCTTTTTGATTACAATTCTTTGCATTACACATATTATTTAGGTTTAGTCGAGCACCGCTAATTTTTCAATATATTAATCATCGCTTATTTTTAACAGGCGGCCTTATATGCTAAACAAAATGACTATACATTATTTGCTTTTTGGTCATTACTTTAGAATACCAATAATTACTTCTTTCCTTGTTTAGCTTTTCTATTACGGTTCTTTCCACACCGTTTCTAACCACACCGATCTTGACAATGACAACTACGTACTGGTACCCACATTAATTAACTCAAAGTGAGCTAAATGATTTGATTCGTAACCTTGGTTTGCCAACAAATAAATCAGAGCTTTAAGCCTTCTAGACAAACAACCCCTAGCGCATCAGAACGGCTAAAAACACTGGGCCCTATTCTGAGAGTCACCTCACGTGACGAATGGGATGACTCTCATGATTTCGTATTCTGAGAGTCACGTGAGATGACTTGAAGTGACATTTTCGATCTGTCGACTATTCCAAGAGTCACGTGAAGTGACGAGCGTCACGTAAAGTAAGATTTTCAGTCACTTGATAATATCAAGATTTTCAGTCACTTGATAATTTTTGGGGTGTTTTATGTTTGATTGGTTGTTTTTGTTGCTGTCGTTTTGAAAATGCAGATGGCATTGA
This sequence comes from Nemotelus pantherinus, assembly GCA_963978885.1. NCBI lineage: Eukaryota > Metazoa > Arthropoda > Insecta > Diptera > Stratiomyidae > Nemotelus > Nemotelus pantherinus. The sequence continues at coordinate 212,490,627 of OZ022264.1, read as the reverse complement.
CACATGTCTACAATCATTTCACGCCAATTTAGTATGTGTACAAAGGTATGAAAAGTTTGTACGCGCCAACGATATGCGGTGTGCCCAAGCCGTCCCCCATCTAAGTACTGACCACGCCTAACACAGCTTATCTTCGGTGATCGAACAAGAACCGGTCGATGCCAGTGTGCTATGGACGTGGTAAATTTCGAGCGATGATAAATTTCAAACGCTCAAGCGTTGCCATTCAAACACAAATTCATAGTCACCTCACCTAGAGTCATTTCATGTGACTCTCAGAATACCGATTCGTAAGTGACGTGACTTTCCAAGTGACGAGAGATCTCACGTGAGATGACTCTCAGAATAGGGCCCACTAATGTTTGAAGAACAGTATAGGATTTGTTCAGAAATTGAGTGTGTATTCTACCATCAGCTACTTTAGGTCACTACCCATAGCTACTTCTCCTACTTAAGACCCTAAGCCAATTTAATTTCGATGACTTCATCGAAAGTTACAGCGATAGAAAGGTGTTTGGAGTCGCCATCCGAAAAATTTTCAGACCTTAGAAAATTTAAACATTGTTTACTTATTTTCATTGCAAATGTTCGCGATGTGAATACTTAAGGGGGAAAATACATGTAAAATTGAAAAAAAAAATATAATTTCAGATTGATTTAAAAAATATATATTGCTTGTTCAGAAAATTTTTAATATTAAATTCTTAAAGTACATGTCTCAAAGTAAATGAAAATATTTTTTGAATAATTTTTCAACAGAAAATGGCGGCAACGCAAGCGAATGAAAAAAACACATCAAAAACTGCCTCGTACAACTTAACGCCTTTTCCAGGGAACTTGCAACGTTGAGAGAGAAAGAAATATGCTAATGAGACATATAATTTATGGGTGAACCAATAAAATTTATAAAAAAATTAAATTTTTACATTAATTTTAGATTCAACAAAAAAAACCGATTATTTTTCAAAAAAATCACGTTTTAAACAGTAATAAACAAATTAATTCTCCGAAATTACAATAACGTGTAGATCCAACGAGTAGGTAATACTCTTTTGTAGATGAGGTATAAATTTAAGCCGGATCGGTTCAATATTTTTTAAGATATTTTGTACGGAAGTTGAAAAATACTACTTTGAAAAAAACGCGTTTAAAGTTTGCGGTAGATAAAAATAATTGATTATTAGTTTTTATTATAACTCATTCGGAAATCAGCGATTCCTGGTCCATACAACAGCCCTTCAGCCTCCTCGTGCATATCATTTTGGTGCATTAGAAGATCACGGCGAGCATTTCGGGCTTCTTTTGAGCTGAAAAGCGACTTCGACGGTTCTATCGTTCTATCCTGTCGTTGTCGGCTCTCTTGGCATAACTAAATAAGATGGGGCTTATTTTGATACCTAAATCATTCATTAGGTGCAAGAGGAATGTATGGCCTTTGTTGAACATCCCAGCGGCTATGTAAGCTGATATTTCAACTATTTTCAAGCCGGCAATCTAACGGTTTTTACTACAAGGCTCATAAACACAGGCCCCTTTGTATAATATAAAAATATACAAGTGTAAATGCACATCTGTATCTATATTTCCTTAGAATTTCAGATTTATAAGAATATAGTAGGAGCACACAATTAGAGAACCGCCCTTGGCGCCGTAGAGGAAGTAGTCAAGGACGTGCGGCAGGTATGCTCGACCGGCTGGGGAACGTCGCGCTGCCTATAACTGACTATAACTCGAGAACTAATAAAAAAAAATAATAAAAAAAATCGATTTTTTTAGCAGCTACATGTATTTTCCCCCTTAATGTAAGCCTTTATTGGTACGAAAATAACAAAAACACTGAACACTCTGAATTTCGTTCTCATCGGAGGATTTCATCGAAAGTTTCAGCGGTTAAACGTTGTTTGAGGCTGCCATCCGAAAAATGTTCAAAACTCAGAAAATTTAAAAATTGGTTTCTTATTTTTATCGCAAATGCTTTGCATATGAGTACGTAATTTGAAGCAATGCCTTCTAGATGTACGGGCCGTAATGCAGAATGATGACGTCAGAGCATCGGGACAAATGTCGCGAAAAACACACGTAGTCTTATGGGACGTGCGCGGGAAAATGTTAATTGTACGGGCTGTGTTAAAGTGAGTGACATGAAAACTAAAGTGGGTTATGCAGAACAGTGCTAGTGAACAGCTAAAACACAAATTAATGCGGTGCGTGTGGTATAATGTGGAAAATTCGCTACGAAATGTTTATTGGTTGGTGTTAGGTTATGTGATGGTTCGTGTCGATTTACTGTCGCGATACAATTAATTGGTACAAAGTGTACGCTATGATTAAATATTATTATTATAACGCGTCCACGCACAAAAAACTAACGTTTTATTCATATTTTAACCAAAAAACCGCAAGTGAAATGTCCGTGTACATCGGCACTGCCTCGTGGAAATGTCAAATTTCCTAAACTCATGACGTCACGGTGAGAACGATTACGTAGCCTGACGGCCCGTACTTCTAGAAGGCATTGTTTGAAGCATCTGTTGGTGCAATATTTACGAAATTGGCTAATGCTGGTTACCCTGTGTCAGCAGCAAAACAAAAAATATACCAAATCTGCTTCACGTTAAGTTAAACCCAACCAGTAAATTTCGTTTCGATTGAATCACTGCGCTGGAAGTTATACGGGTGAAAAGAATTTTAGGGTTAACACCCTCAAAACTTTTCAAATTTTTAAAGCGTTAATATTTGTTGTTAATTTTCATTGCAGGATCATTCCCATTTGTAAAACTAATGACATAATCGCTCAGTAAAGAAATTCCAAAAAATTACAAAAATGGTCACAGCTGGCAGTCCTTTCATGATTTTTGTACCAACTTCCTATGACATTTGGTTCACATCAGAGTCTATTTACTGCATGAATTTCATTTTGATTTCATGACTGGACCGGAAGTTAAAGGGAAAAAAGCTTTATTTTGCTGAGCAAATTTGCAAGATTTAGGAGACAAAAATCACCATAGCTGGCATTTCTATTCTAATTTTTCAGCCAAATTTTCATCAAATGTTATCTAAAGTAATGTGTGAATTTCGTTTGAATCTGATGGCTGAATCGGAAGCTATAGGCCAAAAAGCTGTTTTTTTTTTCTCAGTGATTTTTCAAAAGGGTACCACTGCCACAGGGTTGCTTGCATTTCAAAATCACTTCTATCAGACTTGGTCCTAGTTAATACAAACATGTCCTGTAAATCTCATTATGATCAAATAATCCGGTCGTCAGTTCTCATGAACAGAACTTTCGAGTGCTGAAAATGGAGGTAATTTGGTGATGGGCTGCCGTTCTTGTGCAAGTCGGAATTTCAAAAATTTCAATTTGGAATGATGCACAAAGGTTAAAATTTATCAATGATTTAAATTTTTTGTCAAAAGCCAAAAATTTTCAGGAGGGTCAATGATTTGAAGGATTTTTTTTCAGGAGCCTGCCGCAGCTACAGGGTTACCTGCACTTCCTTCGGAATCCACGTGTGTTAAATTTTAGTCAAGATCAATACGCTCTGCAAATTTCACGATGATCCAATGTTTTTGTCAGAAGTAATGACAAATCAAAATTTGAATAAAAAATCTTTGCCTACTTTTAGGCACGCTGCAGCCACACACGTCTCAAAATTTCAAATTCTTTATCATAGACAAACTAAAAATATAATAAGTTTTCATACCTAATACTTTTTTTCAACAAAGATTTACACTGCATGGAAACATAGGAGTACCTGAAAATTCACTAAAATGCCCGCCGCCGCCAAAAGGTTTAAGATATCTGAATTCAGCTCAATCGGATCGGCCACTCCAGAGATTATCTCCCTTAATCATATATATATGTATATATATAAATATATATATATATATATATATATATATATATATATATATATATATCTATATATATATATATATATATATATATATATATATATACATATATATATATATATATATACTATATATATATATATATATATATATATATATATATATATATATATATATATATATATATATATATAAATATGACAAAATTTCGGCAAAGCGATTTAATACTAATTTTCTTCGAAAATTAGGAAAAACCAAAGTAAGTTAAGTGATGTATTGAGAAATAGCAATCATAAAAATCGATGTCCTTGAAGTAACCGGTTTACATACAAACCTCATTTTTCAACGATTGGACCATCATGCTGATAACTGAAATGGAAGCACGAGATATCAGTAAGATTTCAACGATCTACTTTGTTTCTAATATCTGATTTCTAATTTCAATGTTGATAGTACAAATAGTAATTCTGAAGAGAATTCATAAAACCAAGGTGGTATCGCGTTGCTATGAAAATATTGCTTTATGAAGTTAAGAAAATTATTACACCAAAACCACAAATTTTGAAGGTGAATAAAGGTGCATTCAAGGAAGGTGGCTTAATCTTTCAAAGCGGAAAACCACTTGAATTATCATTCGCTTCACAAATGTTCCGTCACTATCTATGAAAGGGATTTTTTCAAATTGTTCCAAACATTTTGATTAGTTGGTTACATAAATTTGGGCCATGATATTTTCTGAGTTGGATTCCTTCCCAAAGAAATAGTTTCTCCCATACTCGGTACATGCATATTTCTGTTATCGACACATATGTATGTACATATGTATATCAAATTGAGAGTGCATTTCGCATGTAATGTTTGTATGTACGTACATATGATATGATTCGATTACGAAATATATTGCGTATGCGCTCATCATATTTATTCAGACGACGAGAGCAAAACAATCGAGTTATAACAACTGCTCTCCGTTCTCGTCATAAAACTCGAATTGTTCAATCGTAATTCTTAACCGAAGGGTGGATCCATCAACATTTCTGTCAAAAACACAACAAAACTCGTGCAATATGTTGTCAAAACAATTTCACGGCACAATTCGCACGCAGCGAAGGAAATCAGGAACAGAGTCGATGGCCAAACAAAAGTTAATCGAGCACGTGCTACTCAATGTCTGGGCAGGTACAAATCTTTTGTCTTCTGTTCGTCAGATTTCACTTGAATACGTCATATCGTCATTCACGAGATTCATTCCTCCAGAAAAAGTTTATGAACTTGACAGAGAATTTCGTAACCTGGTTATAGGCAGCCAGTTTATAAACACGAACAAATTTTAAATTTGCTTATACAACTCAATTCTAAGTACCTGGAATAACGAACAAGATGACCAACCTCACGTGACGCGAACAGAATGTATATCATATGTCCATTATAGTGGAGTAGACATTGGCTGATTATTGGCTAAAGTTTCACGAGAATACGAATAATTAAGAGTTGAAAGGACCGTCAACAGAAGAATTTTATGTTCAGTAACTGCTGAAATGCTAGTGAAAGTATCTAGCAATTCAAACTTTCGATATGAAACATCAGTAATTAACATATGGGAATTTTTTTTTTGGCGATAATGATTCAAATTACACCAAACGGATATACCAGCTAGTTCTGCTGCAGAAACGTAGGCCGCGGAGGGGGTACAGCAATATTTGTAAAGTCAAGTATAGGATCAAGACTTATCACAGCTTCTAAAGTGTTTAACACAATCATAGTGGAACTTCAACTGGACCTGGAGAAGATTAAAATTGGCACTTTCTACAAAGCCCCATTCGAGGACAATAATTGCTTCCCAAATTACATCGATCTGCTTTACTCATCAAATGAAAAGATTATCACTGTAGCCGACACAAACATCGACCTTCTGTCTTCGTCAAATGTTAAAAAAGCCTATGAAGATGTTATAACATCCAACAATGCAGTACAAACAAATTCGATCAGGCCGACACGCGTTACTGAGACCTCGAAAACCTTACTTGATCATATTGTTGCAAGAAGTTCAGACCAAGAAGTTCAGACCATAAGGTACTGAATATCTCGATCAAGACTTGCCTTAAAGAAAAGTTGCCTCCGAAAAAAATAACGATCAGCACTGTCAACAAAATCGAATTCGTGAAATATGTGACGTAAGATTTGAGCAGCAATCCTCATGTAGATATTGAAGAACTGATAAGAATCCTATCTGAAGCTAAAAAAGCAACATCTAGTAAGCAGTTAAGGGTTCGGAATGAATCATGGATCTCTAAAACCGTTATTGACATATCCCGACTTAAGCATAGTACTGAGTTCGATTTCACGTGAAATTTTCATAAAAATTTCACGTGAAATTGGTTTCGGCGAAAATTTAGCTTGAAAATAAGCAAGTTAGGTACTGTGTTCTTAGCATGAAAAGTTGCTTCGAAGTTGCTTTCGCTTCGAAAATATAGATGGCACTGAAACATGTCTCCAATCATTTCACGCCAATTTAGTTTGTGCAGTTCATTCTTTCGAGCGAAAAAGTGACATTTGGTGTTTCAATTTGAAAACGGAGCAGTGCAAATATCTTTCCAATAAGAAAATCGAAGTGAAATTCTTGACATTTTATCCGTCAGAAATGAGCAATGTCTCTGCTTTTCTCCATTGCCAAAATTTTCGCTCGAAAGAATGCCCAGATAATGGAGACATGTCAAAATTTCACGTAAACTCGAACTCAGTACCAGCCTTTAAACGAAAATCCTATAAAATGTGGAAAGCAGATCCCAACTGTGTGATAAAACGACAAAACTACCAGCATCTAAAAAACCAGTCAAACCGATTAGTAAAAGAAAAGAAAATGAAATTTTACGCTAAAAGATTCGAAGCTTCGTGCGGAAATAGCGCTAAATACTGGAAAATAGTAAATTAACTGGCTAAAACACAAAAAAGGCACTTCTCGGACCGCAACATGTACCAAGGAATTACAGATAGATGGATCATTGATTTCCTCTAGTGAGGCAATTGCGGAACACTTAAATAAATATTTTGCAGCGATTGGGTCAAATATCACGCAACATTTTCATCAGATATCTGAACAACGTCAATGTTCAATGCCAAGTCTCATATCTAACATACATTTGAGACCAACAATACCTAGTGAAGTGGAAGAAATAATCGACAATTTAAAAAACGGCGGTTCACCTGGTATCGATAATATAACATCAGGAGACATCAAAATGCTTAAGCAGCAAACAACTAAGGTTTTAGTGAAAATCATCAACAGCTACTTACAAGCCGGTACATTCCCGGCATGCCTTAGATTGTCAAGATTAACACCAGTTTTTAAAGTAGGTGACCCTTCGAATCATTCAAATTATCGTCCAATATCAGTCACCAGTGTGATAAGCAAGGTGTTTGAAAGGATCATAAATGCTCGAATAATTGATTATCTCAAAGAAACATCAGTTTGGGCGCCAATGCAGTATGGTTTTCAGGAGCACAGCAGCACTATTGCGGCTACCCTTGACGTGGTTCAGTTTATAAATCAACCACTGGATAAAGGTAATTACGTGGCAGCAATTTTCATCGCCCTAAAAAAAGCTTTTGATACCATTGACCAGGAGATTCTGTTTCTGCGACTGAAAGAGTATGGGAATTTGCATGAAATTTAAATCTGTTATCAAAAACTACCTATTGGATAGAAGAATAGTGACAAAACAAAGAAGCTACACCAGTCTGGAATGTTCTATAAACCAAGATATTCCACAGGGATCGATCTTAGGGCCTATATTTTTCCTTATCTACGTGAACAGCGTTCAAGATCACAGGCTTTCTGGTAAGACAGTTTTGTTTGCTAACGATACACTCCTGTTATATGCTGGAAAAGATGAGACAGCCATCCAAAGTACAGTAAATATGGATTTGGATAAATACTTGAGGTGGCTGCGCCAGAGCAAACTCGTTATAAATGTCCACAAAACTAAATACATTATGTTCCAGCAAAAAAAAATAAACGCCCTATTAATCCATGTGTTCAAATTTATGGAGTTCAACTGGAGAAGGTCGATTCAATAAAATACCTGAGATTGATATTGGATGAAAAGATGTCCTGGATCTATCACATCAACTACATCAGGAGTAAAATTGCACCATTTATCGCAACACTGAGAAGACATGATTTCCAGGAAAAACGCACTCAACTCGTAATCTTAAATGCGTTGATCTTGTCTACTGTTAAATATGGAGCAGTCTTGTGAAGCCAAACATCTAAGCATAACATCGAGCTAATTGGGGGACTTGTCACTAAGGCGAAAAAGGTTATATTTAGGTTGCCGACCTTAACACCAACGGGTGACGTGTACACTCGATCAGGGTTGTTGAACATCCAACAGATTGTTAATCTCGAAAGAGGCAAAATAATTTACCAAATTATAAACAACGGGCTAAAATGGCCAGATATTTTTCGAACTACTGGGGAGTTAACTAGCAGAGAGACAAGATCAACCAGCAACCTTTTAGTTTGTAAACCAAGAACGGATAGATTGAAGCTAGATCCAATACAACAGGCTATAGCTTTCTACAATACATTGCCAGATCCGTTAAAGAACTCAAGCAGTATCGTGACATTCAAAGAAAACCTAAAATTGCACATAAAAATTAACAACGCACAATGACGAATAACACCAGAGTTTTTTGTATACTTTTCTCTGGACACAAGTCAATGAAGACAACAATAAGTTAATAAAAGTGAGTCTATCATATTGACAACAATTGTACTGTCCCTTATACCAACAAACTAGTTATCTGGGAAGCACTATGGAAAACTTACTGGAGGGTAAAGATGGTGCACATGGACTGTGCACGCTGATAGAGTGATGGAGAGAGTAGAGAGGGTGGAAGGAAGGAGGTGCTACTTACATAATCAAAAAACACTTTCATTTTCCAGTATCTATTTATATATTTTATAAAGTTAAATTCTTTACTGACAGCCCAGTGAAACCGAACAGTTTTTATTACTTCTAATGGCGGATCCAGACTCTTGCCGATACTTGACAGGTACAGCCGAGCACGGGAGTGTGTATGGTTTCCTCGTCGACTCTCGCTTGTTTTTCTCCATCTACACACATCCCCATTCATGACAAAGACGAGAGTGGGTATGATTTTCACGCCAGCGCCTACCAGTGCTGCTATTTTAGCATTTTGAATGCTAGATCTAGCATTATTTTTGCCAAAACGGCATTCAAAATTCGGAGTTAGCATCTAGCATTATTTTTAGCATTTAAATTTAGATTTCGGAATAATCTGGCACTCATCTATTTACAATCTCGCCCATCAAATTTTTCTCAATAATAGCTCTGTTCGTGTACTTTTACTCGCGTTCCTGAAAAGAAACTTCCTGAATCATTTGGTGGCGGAAATTCATGAAAAATACAAAAACGCGCTCATGGCATTTTCTTAGTAGTGACAACCAGAAGTGACAGTTGTCTGATTTTGAAATAATGATAGTGACTATAAAGTCTAGAATATAAAGATTATAAAGTCATCTATATTGCTTTAAATATGGTAACGTTCAATTAAATCGTGATAATGCTAAAAATCAGTGATGTGGTTCCATCCACTTCAAATTCCCAGGAGCCTCGGGCATCTGCAAGTTCAAGTTTACCAAAGTATGTGCTTTCTAGTTAGATATTTTTCCTGAATAATGTGAATCAATTGTTTTGCTAGGGTTTCAAATGCAAGCGATTGCACGGACAACGCTGGAGAAAAATCTACTTTTTAAAAAAATAAAGAATTGTTGCTGTTTTGATTGTGAGATTCCACATGATGTTTTGAAAAATATTGGTAGAAATGAGCTTTACACAAGAGAAGAAGATTTAGATGTAACTGATATGTCTGTAATAGATCGCAAAACGATCGAGTTTCCCGTATTAATATTCTCTGCTTTGATAAACTTTAGAGACGATATACGTTGTCTATGCTGATTTATAGACAAGAAGGGAACCATGATCACAATTCATTAACATTTACAAGTAAATTATTTCGATGGATATAAGTCGGAGATTTTAAATTTATCAAAACTAGCCTAAATAAAAATTAATGATTTTCAACTGCAAGTGGTCACATCAGTCAAGCATGCACTGTGTGCTGGTGTCTGATGAGAATCAGTGCATACTTTCGAAATGCTTTCAATACAAATAAAAAATTATTCAATTTTAATCATCCCGCAAAAACAATTCCAATTAGATACAGAATCTTTTTTTAAACTTCAAATTTTAAACTTCTAATTTGTTTTTGTTATACAAATGAGGTTTGATCAATAAGTAATGATAATTAATATAAACCAAGGTGATTAAACTTAAAAGATATATATATTTTTCAACAAAGTCTTCTAGCAAGTTAATACATTTAGTCAATCTTTTTTCCAAACCTAGGATACCCTCAGAAAAAAATTCTTTATCTAGACTCTCCCAAAATGCCTCAAAAGCGGCCATCACTTCCCTATCATCTTCAAATTTCTTACTCCAAACGTGTTGTTTGAACCGAGGAAAGAGATAGAAGCCACTGAGAGCTAAATCTGGCGAATAGAGTTGGTGTTCAAGCATCTCGAATCCTGTTTCTTTAATTGTATCCATTGCAACTGCAGCCTTGTGAGCCAGTGCGTTGTTTTGAGGAAACTGAACTCCAGCTCGCAATTGGCCGTGTCTTTTCTCCTTCATCGCCTCTCGCAATCTTCTTATTTGGCCTGCTTTGTAAGAGCCTGATTCAATGGCTCCCTTTTCCAAATATTCCACCCTAATAATTTTTTCAGCGTCCCAAAAAAACTGCTGCGTTAGCCTTTCCTGCCGAACTCAACACTTTGAATTTCTTCGGCGTCGATGAAGAAGGTTGCTTTCACGTCATCGATTGCATTTTGGTTCCTGGATCAAAATGGTGGATTCAGGTCTCGTCCATGGTCACGAAATGTGACAAACAATTCTCATGATCTACCTGGAACTTTTCAAGATTCATCCTTTCTCTCGACTCGTTTCTTCTTATGCTCGTCCGTTAACATTCTCGGTACCCAACGCACAGAGACCTTCTTCATATGTAATTTTTTGGCAAAGATTTTTTGAACACTACCATATGAGATCCCAGTGACCTCAGCTACATGCTTGAAGGTCACTCTTTGATCTGCCAACACGACATCTTCGATTTTTTTTACGTTGTCTTCAGTTGTCTTCGCGGTGTTCATCTTCAGTGGATGTTCGTCCCAGCTTAAACTCCTTGGCCTAGCGTGCAACGGTGGAATATGGGGGAGCAAAGTCCCCAAATGTTTCCACTATGTCGCCGTGTATGCCTCTGGTAGACAGTTTCTTCAAAAAGGAATACTTAATGACAGCTCTAATTTCGTTTTTCCCCATTTTGATGTTCTCTCATCGACTGTGCTTATTCAAATCAATGTCGCTCCCTGGAATCGACACCTATATATATGTTTTTTTTCATGCTGACTTAGTGAGCATATGGGGCATTTCACATGAAGCGGACAACGAAAAAAAATCAAGGCTCTGGATTTCGTTCATATTGTGCATAATGGTACTTCTAGAAGATATGAATGTGGATGCACAAGTTTTTGTTTCTATGAGGTTTAGTTGCCGAGTTATGGGCTTCTGAATAATTGACGAAATTGATAAAAGGTTTTTTTGGAAGCGGATTCTGAGATTCAAAACAAACTCTAATAAACATTAAACATAATGATTGGTATAGAAAATTAGCTGTTCTTTTTAATTTTGAAATTAGATTTGAAAAATAATTTTTTTTTCCTGTGTGGAACCGGAAATAGACACTTCAACTCGTAATTTGAATAATTTGGACCAGGTTAATTTTGTTTATTTTTATAACAAAACAAAGCTTAAAGTATACTTATTTTATCATAAAAGTTTTAGAATGGGATGGGCTGTAGTTTAGGAGGTAGGTGAATTTCAATACATAAAAGTCGCATGGAACGTGGTACCGAGAGCTTGCTCAGGACAGCTAGTTGGCTCGAAAACAAAAATTGATTTGAAATGTGATTAGTAACGCCATCTTTTATTTGAAAAATGTTTTATTTTCCCATAAAAACCCAATTAAAATATATGACGCATATATAATATATTTGACGTCAAGCCAATTCAAATTTTCCGTTATTTTTCGAGTTACTGTTCAACGTTTGCAATGACTATTACTTTCGTTGATAATTAAAGAGTCGTTATTATGTGTATTATGTCTCCGTTCGGCTATCGATGTTTCAACCCATTCGATTTGAAGTTTCATCGGAAGGCTAATGACCTAAGAAAAATTCCAAGAATATTAGCAGAAAATAAATTATGTCGAATCTGCAGGGAAAAACTAATCGTAGAAACACCTCTAGTTATTAAAAAAAAAAAACTAGTTTAAGAAACGAGAGTAAAATTGTAAAAATTGTGAAATAAATTCATTTTTCCATACACAAGTACCTTTTTTTCACTAAGTAAATCAGCATTAGCAACTTTTAATATTTTATCTTCTATATATAAGTGACACAAGTGATATATAATAGTTTTACTACAAATATTTTGCTTTCACACTCACTACCTATCATAATCAAGCTCCCGGTACCATGCTCCATGCGACTTTTATGTATTGAAATTCACCTACCTCCTAAACTACTGGCCATCCCATTCTAAAACTTTTATGATAAAATAAGTATACTTTAAGCTTTGTTTTGTTATAAAAATAAACAAAATTAACCTGGTCCAAATTATTCAAATTACGAGTTAAAGTATCTACTTCCGGTTCCACACAGGAAAAAAAATTTATTTTTCAAATCTAATTTCAAAATTAAAAAGAACAGCTAATTTTCTATACCAATCATTATGTTTAATGTTTTTTAGATTTTATTTTGAATCTCAGAATCCGCTTTCAAAAAAACCTTTTATCAATTTTGTCAATTATTCAGAAGCCCATAACTCGGCAACTAAACCTCATAGAAACAAAAACTTGTGCATCCACATTCATATCTTCTAGAAGTACCATTATGCACAATATGAACGAAATCCAGAACCTCGATTTTTTTTCGTTGTCCGCTTCACGTGAAATGCCCCATATGTAAAAGTAAAGAATTTTTTTTTTTGGAATTTTATCCCAACTGGAAATAACCGATTACCATTACTTATTGATCCACCCTAATATAAATATACATATTTTCTTCATATGGAACCATGTTTATTTCAATTAAATAAGAAAGCATTATTTAGCATTATAATTTTACAAGATCTAGCATTATTTAGCATTAAATAAAATTGAATCTAGCATTATTTCAAAAAAATAAATGGCAGCACTGGCGCCTACCTGTTTTATGAGGGTTTATGAGATGCAAACAAATGATAGTTGTCTGGTTTTTAAATAACAATAGTGATTATTAGCGTCATTTCAAAATCAAACTACCACCTGTCATTGGTAGAGTTTACAGCACACGCTTAGTCCGCGGACTATACACCAAATTCCACTTAAATTATTTAGTCCACCTGCAATTTAAGTCAGTCCACGATTTCAAGCGACCTAGTCTAAAATAGGTCGTGGACTATATCGCTGTAAACACAGCCAACCTAAGCATTGATTTTTGAGCGACTAGTAATAATACATGTATGTTGAATATAAGCTCGAAACCTTCCCTTTTGACTCAAAATTATTGAAATCAACATATTTGAGAGATAAATGAAACGATAATTACAGTGTATTAAATAAAATTAAACTAAATGACAGCTTTCATGTACGAACGAGGACTAAACTCGACCTGACCAAATTTTAGGTCAGGTCGATGTAAACACCTTAAGACTAAATTCACTTAGTCCGCGCTATAGGTCGGGTCAAATTTGGTCCAAACGCTGTAAACCCTGCCACACTCACATTTTTATAAATCTGCCGAAGTATCGCAAAGTGTTAAACGCGCTGGAATCAAGTTAGCAGCATTCTTTACGGACCATAATGTGGCGTTTAACGTGATCCAACAATTGGAGCCACTCCTAAAATCTGCATTTCCGGATTGAAAAATATGCAAAAATATTAAAATAGGAAGAAAAAAGCCACTAAAATAGTGACAAATGTGCTAAGTTCAGTTCAAAATCAGAATTTGTGTAACAAATTGAAATCAAACAATTTTTCAATTTTACTGGATCAAGGTACAGATATTTCATCCCGAAAGAATTTTTGCATTATAGCTAGATAACTTGACGCAATAAGTTGGAAAGTTAAATCTGAGATAATTGATCTTCCTGCTGCTAACTGTTCAGCAGAAACTCTGTAGAGTAGTTTCAAAAATATTTTAATTAGTAAGGTTATACCACTCAAAAATATGTGACGTGTTGTGATAACGCCGCAGTTATGACTAAAAAAATTATTCTTTTTATTCCAAGCTTAAAAACGATCTTCCTGAAGCTATTCGTTCTATAGCATTAGTTGCAGTAAAAGTCAGTGCTCAGATTCCTAGTGAATGTGACACACTTTTAAAAACAGCATATCAATTATGTTTCTGATAGACCAAAAAGTTTTGCAATGCTTGCTGAGTTTCGAAAGAAAATTTAGAAAAAAGAAAACTTTTGAGACCAGCGCATACCTACTAGATGGCTTGCAAATCGACAATCAATCAACAGATTTCTTGAAAATTGAATTGCTCTGGCATATATGTATTTTTATACGACTCTGTTGAATCAAAACGGCCAAGAGCATAATATTGTTACAATACAATGCAGTATAATCGCGCAAAGACATTTTTCTGCTTTCTTGAATATAGTTTAAGCTATTTTAATACATGTAATGCAATGTTTTAGTCAAAGCACCTGGTGATTCACAAATTGTATGCGTATTTTAAAAAGAATTTGCATAAATTTAAATAGTTCAAAACGAACGAATTCCCTACAGTTTATAATTTTGGCAAAAAAAAGTTGGCTGTGAAGAATCTATTGTAAGTATCGAATGGAGAGATCTAGCAGTAACTTTTTTCTAGTAATGAAAAGAGATTATTATATATTTTGAGGATGCATACATGTTTCTTTATTTAATTTTTATTGCGTTATAACGAAATGGTATTTTTCCTTAAATAATTAAAGTTTTTCCCTTCACTGTAATGTGTATAAATTATATGAAACTGCTGTTTTTTTCTTATCGTCATTTTGATAAATAAATATAAACCTCTGGTGAATAGCTCTCGCATTGTCCGTAGGGTGAAAAGCGAGCATAAATTCCGCACACTTAAATGCATTGGTGTGCGATTAGCGCGGAAAAGTACAAAAGCCCTCGGGCTACAATTCTCGACATGCATATGGGCAGCTGTGAAATCTTTCTATAACAATTGAGATATGTACCTGCAAAATTATCTTCAGGGCCGAATTTGACCTTTTTTGCCGCCCCTGGGCAATTGTGAAATTGGCACCCCTCCTCATCTTCATCCGCCCGCCTGACTCCAGCTTCAAATTTATCGGCTTATATCCAACAACAACGAATTTAACATTTTTTCATAATTGTTTTTATTTTTAAGAATATAATATACTAATACGATCGCTAGAAACTAACCATACAAATAAACTCCAAATGCGGTTATAAGAAACGAGCCATACAATATAAAATAACAATGCAAACTTGATTATCAGAAACTAGGAAAATTTTGTTTGGTTTTTTCAGAGAGTCAAAATTTGGTAATTGTTAAGATGATGAGGCCGTCGGTTGGATATAGGGATTCCAATCCCGAACCATATTTTCAATCCCGGGATTACGGGATTAAAAAATCTCAAATCCCGGGATCCCGGGATTTGAAATTCAAAATACAACACAACAAAATAAGTCAAGTTTCTAGTAAACAGATTATATAATTTGCCATCATTTCAAAACTACAACAATAAGTAAGCTCAAAACTGTATAAAAAATTGCATTATTACTAATTTATATTATTGATGCAAATAAAAACAATAATTTTAATTATCCAAAACGTTGACAGTATGAAGACAGATATTAAAAATTACATCTATTACAAATTACAGCAAAAAATCACGACAAAAAACCACAACAACAAAACACAACTCTTAGAATTGAGATACATAATAAAGTAACATATAAAAAATTCGGCCAAAGTTCATTAGGTTTTTCGGAAGTAACATTGAAGCAATAGCATAGCATCTAAGGTATCGTCTCCAAGCCTGCTTTTAAATTTATTCCCGATTTTGGACGCCTCGGAAACGGTCGAGAAATATTGGTACGCCTGCTCCAAACTATGCAAGTGCCACCACTTTCGAAAAGATTCATTTCTTTTGCAATGGTTTTAATTAGATTAGTTTCTTGCGGCATTTCATGATTGATTATTTTCATACTTTTGCAGCTCTTCTTGTAGCGTTAATTGACGACTATCGTGTTCTGATCAATATGGGTATCTACTGGGTTCTCTTCATTTCTTTGGCTACCAAGCATAGGATTCAGCATCTAGATCATTGTAGTATTTTTTTTTAATATTTGCGTTGCTTGGTTTCAAAAATAGAGATTTTATTTCATTTGGTAAATTTTCGCTGGTACAATGTGGATTCTGGAGATAGCTTAGCATACCACTGAGGCTCTTTTATTCAGTCCAATATTGCAATTTTCATAGCATTCAGAAGAATAGACCGTTTTTCTCCTAACAGCCTAAAGACAAATCTTGATGAAGTATTAGCAGTGCATAAATTAACAAGTCTGCGACTAAAGGCCGTCACAGCCAATTTTACAGGGAGTAAAACTTCAATAATTTTCTGAATCGAATCAAACTCTGTTGCTTCTAATTGCTCTGAATATTGCAGGCCTATTAGTTTATACTATTTTTCAAAATGGGAAACTATTCGAGCATTGTCAAGAGACTATTTCATCTTGTTTTAAAATCCATTTAAAGGAGACAGTTAAATGTCTTGCTCGGATCCGACATAGTTTTAAAGATCGTTATTATTTTTCGTTGGAGCTTTTTTAAAATATAAAACTACCTAACGAATTTTCTTCATGCATGCGCTGATGTCCTTCGTCTGATCTAGCGATGTAGTGCGCAGAGATGTTAAAAGTACATCGAAAACGTAAAAAAATTTAATTAAAAGTGACAATAATTTATTGGTAATCATAGTAACAAATAAGAATAACAATTCTTCACTGTAACTAACTTCAAATAAATCTATAAAAATTTAAAATACACATTAAAGGTGAAAAAATTTACATGGTATTCTCAAATAAGTGTAGCTTTATTGCATTTTACGAAATGGTGGATGATGAAGCAACATCAACGAGCGGGTACATGGCTGCCATGACATTGAAAAAGCCTTCGATTAGGTTGTTATAGCCAAAATGGTGCTTAAATTAAAATACGGCTATGTAACCTGGTCAATGAGCTTTTTTACGAAGAAACCGGGGCACGCCACCTCCCAAATCTCTCCAGAACTTCCCGATGTTCTGAGTGTGGGCGCCAGTCACCGGATCTATAAAATTCATCGAGTGATACACTGTCAGATGTCAATAGCATGTCTGTTCCAGACAGTCATAAGCACACCAACAATCTCAATTTATGGCTGTGCCATCAGCAATATTTTCTCTGATAACTGCCTAGAACGTTTTCCAGTCTCGCGTGTCAACGGGAACCACAAACGCTTCTCGTGTCTCACGGCAAATACCTCCAAAAACCCATTGGCCCGTTTCAAGCCAACCGCGATAATTTTTCCGTTTTCCCAGCGTGCATTCGTTGATCTACAAAATAATACCGGGACCGCGGATTTTGCATTTCTTCATGCTGATCCAAAAAACAGCATATTTCCCGACAAAAACTTAGCTTATCAATGACTATTTGTCTCAAAAGCATCAATTCTTCCTCGAGTCTGATGACATTTGGCGGAGGAGATGTGAGATAATATGCAACAAAACGCCAAAAATGTCCTCCAAATTTAAATGGGTACCTGAAAGCCAAGTACCCGTCATCGCAGAAACTTTAAATGTACACCTGATTTTTTGCCGCTTATGGTGTCCAACCTACTCATAAATCATTCCAGGACATCTTAAAATCAAAGTGTCGTGATTTACACGGAAATTTTTTCTCTTAACATGCGAAAACGAAATAAAAAATCATAAATTCGTCGCGATGGCAAATTATGCCCAAAAATACAAATATTCGCATCTCGTTTAAACTCGAATCATTGCTGATAAGCAAAGACAAATAACGCACAAAATTTGTAAATCGAAAAATTCAAGCCCGTTAGGACAATTCGCCTGGTAACATTAAAACATTGCCTAGAATGTTTCTGCATACATTAACAATTGGGAGCATTTCAAGGAGACAGAGCTGTCTAGATGATAGGACCATCGGTCGGAGGGCGTGGGAGAAGGTTAAATGACACCGTTTTGATCGTTTAAAAGTGAGGGAAGGGAGGGGAAGGCGCAGGCGATGGAGGATCATCGGATTGTTCCATTCTGATGAACTACACTTTGATGGCTCAAAAAAGTGAATGGAAACACTGGACCTCCCTCCACCTCCCAGGAAGGAGGGTCGAGTGTTTGCGCACAGAGCAGAAGATGGTCGAAAGTGGTCGGATGACTTTATTCAGTTTGTTTAAAAGTGGGGAAGTGGGGTCTGTAAAGTCGCATATCATATTTTTCAAATATGGATTTTTATCCCCACCTACTTCGCCTCCACCTGCTCGTCCCCACCTAAAATCCCTTTTGTACTGTCAAGCAAGGTCAGCTGTACCAGCTTCACCCTTTTTCACCCTTGTCCGGGCCATGGTCCCACCATCTAGACATTAACCCAAAAAAAAATTTACTAGATACTCGTAAATACTTACATTTGTTAGATAAATACTCGCCTAACTTTTTTATTAACAAATTGCGTGATTAGGTTTTTAAAGTCTAAAAAACGGAGTAACTCAGATTCAATACACAAAATTGCTGAGCTGTTATGCGATTTTCCGTCATCGTGAAGCGTAAATAGATTTTTATTCTTTTCAAGAAACGCATAAATGATTCAACTTTTGCTGATTTTCTAAGGTTAGAATTATATTTTTCCTGCAAAACTTGAAAGTCTTAGGTAATATGAAACTTTTTGAGAATTTGCCGCCCTTCCACTCCTCCCAAATATTTTCCACCCTGGGCAGTTGCCCATAAGTGCCCATACTTAAATCCAGCCCTGATTATCTTGACGAATGCGACATCAAGGAACAATCGATACGACGCGAAGGAATTAACTTAGACTTCAACTGGTAGTTTTTATATTGAATAATAACAATTAGCTACTTAATGGATCCTGGAACTACTCCTCTGTAATCAAAATAGATTTTTTTAATTATTTATGCTGAATCAGCAATAATAAGATGAGATTATCATCTTTAAATCAATTTTAATACTTTTTAAATATCTTTCTAAGTTAACAAATAGATAACGTGACGAATTAATTACAAATATTTTTATTATGTATGCATTGATATTTTCATGTATGGCTATTGCAATTCGAAATTTATAATACATTTTCTTAATTCTCGAAATCTGCATATTTCTTCACAGCTGCCTTAATTTTACTTGACAAAAATAAAATTTGCTTAGCCGGAATTCGACTCTCCTCCGAAAGAAAGTGTAACAATTCACAAACCATCTTCGTCGACGATTTATTGATAACGAAACATGTCAAGATGCACGCTTGTCCCAAAAGCGTTTGATCACTTCGAAATTGATTGATATCAGACGTGATGTCAGTATCGACGCTGAGAAAATAAAAGAGTTAAGGAACACAAAAACTTAAATAACTGTCATTTAAAATGATGAATTGTCAGCTGATCGATTAAAACAATTATACCTATCATATATTTCATTCCTTCCGAGAAACGAAATTCGCAGTAAATCTTCACACATTGATGAAGCATTTTTGATTCCTATTGAACATCTGTGAACCCATTTTTCCAAGTAAAACATTGCACTGTAGTATGCGACTGGCGGTTGGATCTTGAAAGTAAATTTAATTAAGTTACCCACTGTTCACAACTAACATTTTAATGCTCAAATTATTTACCTGGAAATTTAACAATCGAAGTACTTCAAACTCGTTTTGTTTAAAGTATTCCAAGCTACATGGTCGATAGCACTTGTTTAAAATATTTAAGAAGTCCATTATACAGATTGGAACTGAACTACTGATGTATTTTGTGCAGACCATAATTAGGTTCATAATCCAGAGTACTACATGTTCCTCAAGAGCATCTAACTCTTCGGTCCATATATCCTTTATTCGTGTCCCTTCACTATTTCGTGCGGTATCTACGATTTTTCGATAATAAGCTTGGAAGTATTCATCAAAATTAACAAAACACGTGAATTCAACTTCCGCAGGTAGTTGAAGTTTGGCACAAACATTCGCGATGAGCTCACTGGATGTTGATGCTATTTCGATCGTAAATAAATAAAATTTGCTTTTATCCTCTTTAAAAAGAGCTAGCCAACTTTCTATGTAATCAGAGCTCCCAGCCATTTTGAGGCTAACAGTATTTGCTCAAAATAATTGATCTCGCCACCGCCACTTGTTTTCCCGAGTTAAAAACTATTTCCGGTTGTAGGATTCATATGACTTAGGAATGAAATCAAGATAGAGTGAGTTCAGAAACAGATGTTCCGTATAACAGTTGGTGACAAAATATAAAATATTGTGTAATAAATGTAAGCAGAGATATTATTTGGCAAGAAATGTAAGTGATATTTGATAGCAAAGTGTAGGTTTTCAGTTAACCTAATGTTCAAAAGCTTGTGTTCTAACAATTATACCTTTGCTAGTTAATATAATTTTATAAATACAAAGAAATATTGCAAGCATAAATTGAAATAACTAGCTAATAAAATAGTGTTGCAAGTAATAATAATAATAATAGTTTTATTGCCAAATTCAAAATTACAATTCACAGATAAATTACAAGACAACAAAAGAACAGTTGGCTTTCCTACAATGAGCATAGCTCGTGCTATAGAAAGAGAGCCTGTATTTTCAACAATGTTTTTATAAGTTATGCTAGTTAATTCATTATAATAATTATTTATCACATTGTTTTAGAATTCGCACAGCAATTTTAATGATACACTTAGAATACTGGCATTGGCAGACAGTTATTACTAATTAAAAAAAAATTCACTACAGTATTATTTTCCTGAAGGTACATTTTCACAGCTTTTCGAAAAGCATGAGAATTCGTTATCTTATATATGTTGACTGGTAAACTATTAAAAAGTCGTGGAGCTACATAAGACGCATGATTTCCAGCAGTTGTAGTTAGGTACCTTGGCTCTTGAAGTGCTTTGCGGTTTTGTAAACGCATTGAGTGCCCTGTATTTAATTCAAAGGGAAATTCACGAAGGTAGTTGTGTGTATAGAAGCATTTTAAATTTATAACTGTTAGATATTGAAAGGATATTAAATTCAAAATAAAGAAATTGCGTAGGGTATCGTATTGGTTTTTTAATACAGATTTTTATAATTTTTTTATGCAAAATTATCAGCGGTCGTAAGGTACTGGTAGCTAAACCTTCTCAACTGACAATTCTATACTCTACTATGGACTGAACAAAAGCGAGAAACACCATCCTCATCATCGGAGCACTACAGCCCGAGTCGAACCTTAGCCTCCTTAATACGTCGCCTCCATTCGTCTCGGTTCAGTGACCGCGTCCTCCAGTTCGGTGCTCCCAGAAGTGACCTGCTGTCGGCATCGATCGAATCCTCCCAGCGCTTGCGTGGCTTACCGACTGGCCTGGCTCCGCTCGCTCGCCCCTTGAGAGACCGTTTGGGGATTCGACTGTCGCTCATTCGTTCGACGTGGCCAGCCTATTGTAATTTTTGTAGTCGTATGACGGTAGAGACTTCCGGCTCGTCATATATAGTATACAGCTCGTTGTTGTATCGGATTCGCCATCCATCTTCTTCCCGTATTGGACCGAGGATCCTTCGTAATACCATTCTCTCGAACGTGTTCAAGGATTTTTCAGACGCCTGGGTCATTGTCCAGGTTTCGCTTCCGTAGCATAGCACATGTCTAATAATTGTTTTATAAATCCGAAGCTTCGTATTCCTGTGTACGAATCGAGATTTCAAAGTGGATGTCTTATTGGCTAATTGAATCCGTCGTTTGATTTCGTCAAGCTCATTCCCATCCTTCGAGAGGTTCGTCCCTAGGTACACGAAGTTGTCTACATTTTCAAGGTTATAGTCCCCTATCGTTATGTTTTGTCTTATTGGCGTCCTTTTCCTTGATTGAGTCATAACTTTTGTTTTTTGTTCGTTAATTTGCAGACCAACTTCCTTGGCGGTTTCGTCTAGAGCTACAAATACTTCCTTGGCGTCATTGAACGAACGTGACATAATGTTGATGTCGTCAGCGTAAGCTACTAGCTGTGTCGACTTAAATAATAAAGTTCCTCTCGTGTCAATGGGGATTTTTCCGATGACATACTCAAGCGCTAAGTTAAAGAGTACAGGAGCTAATCCATCCCCTTGTTGTAGCCCTGTATTCGTTGAAAACGAGTTGGTCATATTACGTTAGTCATATTATTTTGAATCAGCACTTGCGACGTGGAATCGGTCATGGTCATTTTCAACCAGTCGTACCAACTTTGCTGGGATTCCGAACTGCAGCATGATGTTATATAATGCAGGTCAGTTGATGCTGTCGTACGCTTGTTTGAAGTCGACGAATATTTGATGGACATCAATGTTGAATTCCCAGCATTTGTCCAAAATTTGTTTGACCGTAAATATTTGGTCAGTTGTCGATCTTCCACGACTGAAACCACCTTGATATTCACCGAGAATTTTCTCAGCGTGATGGGAAATCCTTAACCCTAAAATTTTTGTCAAGAGCTTGTACGGCGTACAAAGTAGTGAAATGCCCCTGTAGTTTTCGCATAGCAGTTTATCTCCTTTCTTCTGAATGGGACATATAACACTTTTTCGCCACTCATTCGGCATCGTTTCTTGTTACCATATGTCTGTCACCAATCCATGGATAGCCCTTAAAACGGAAATCCCGCCTGTCTTCAGGAGCTCCGCGGGGATCCCATCGATGCCCAGTGCTTTGTTGGGTTTCAAGTGGTTCATGGCCTGTCAGACTTCATCTAGTGTAGGAGGGTGAGATGAGGCACTGTCAGGGTATGTACCAATTAGTGATGGCGATTCGTCGGGTGCGGGGACATTTCCTTTCAGTAATTGCTGGAAATAGGACGCCCATCTTTCCTTCACCTGTTCTGAGCCACTTATGATGCTTCCATCGGCAAACCCTACATAGGCTAGTTCGTGGTTTAAAGCCTTGTTTTAAGTGCCTCACTATTTTGTACGCTTGTCGAGTGTTGTTAGCCATAAAGTTGTCATTCATGTTATTCAGCATGCTGTCAAAATGCTTTCGTTTCTTACGTCTAATTATGCTATTAGCTACTCTCCGAAGATCGTCGTATTTTTCTTTCTTGGCTCTAGTCGGTCGTTCAATGTAGATTTTTTAGACCGCATTCTTTTCGTCCAACGCGGCTTGACATTCCTCGTCGAACCATTCATTTTTGCGTTGCCCGGCTGTGTATCCCACTACTTTTTCGGCTGCTGCATTCACTGCGCTTTTGATGGTAGTCCAAACTTCGTTGATAGATGTGGTGTGTGGCGTGGAAGCTAATTCCATTTCGAGAGCAGATCTATACTCGGCTTCCATCGTCTTATTTCGAAGCCTGTCGACATCGAACTTGCGTCTTGAACTTGCTCTGGCTTCATACGACAGTGATATTCGACATCGATATCGAGTCTTTACTAAGTAGTGGTCGGAGTCGCAGTTGGCCCCACGGAAGGTTCGCACATCTAAAATACTGGAGGCCCACCTTTTCTGAATCAGAATATGATCAATCTGATTAAAGGTGCGGCCGTCCGGGGATGCCCATGTCTTTTTGTGAATATCGCGATGCGGGAAACACGTGGAGCTTACGATGAGGCTTCTGCTACTCGCAAAGTCGACAAGTTGTTCTCCATTGTCGTTGCATAGGTCGCGGAGACTAAATTGGCCGGTGGTTCCGCGATATGTTTCCTCCTTTCCAACCTTTGCGTTGAAGTCGCCCAGCAGGACTTTCACATCATTAGATGGCAGTGAATCATATAGCCTTTCCAGAAGGTTGTAAAAATTATCTTTCACTGCCTCACCCTTATCTTCAGTAGGGGCGTGAACGTTAATGAGCCAAACGTTAAAAAACTTTACACGAATGCGTCAATTATTTGCGGTTTCATTTTTTTGTCCACAATGAAGGCCACTCCAAATTCGTGACTTCCCGATGACTTTTCGCTTTTGAAGATTGTGTACGATCTTATGTCCATCATCTCAGCACCAACCAGTTTCGTTCCCTGGACAGCGAGAATGTTTATTTTGTAGTGAGTGACCTGTTCCAGGAGGGCTTTGATGGTCCCCGGTCTGTACAGGGTTCGCACGTTCCAGGTTCCAATAGAGTAGTCCATATTTCGTTTGCGTGGTCGTTTCCGTTGATCCAATCCAAGTATCCGAGGCGAAGTATCAGGTTGCTGAATAAGTCAAGTTTTACGGGAACGGGCTATTGGCCCTTTGCCCAACCCCCAGCCTGGAGGGCCAGTCTGGTTCATGTTCCCGATTTAAGGCGCGGGAAACTCGCCCTCACCCTCCTTCGTTGGCAACATTCATGATCTGAAATGTCATGAAGGCTCCCGGCAGCCACCCGATGTGAAATTGTAAAATCACATCTTCGGGGAGGTCGAAGGTAGGATTCAGTAGCAGAGCTGTAGATGTTGTTTCCAGCAGGCATTTCTCGGGATTTCAATTGCTTCGTCGGTAACCAGCACCCGATGACGCCCCCGTGGCCTATGCTACCATTTGGCTGCCCAAAATTTATTTTACTAACTTCATTTTTGCAAAAATCATGTGTAGATGAAATAATAGGTATATTAAAAATATCACTAAAATAGCCGCCAGCGCCAAAGGGTTAAAGATAATTGATACCTGGATCTATTTCGCATATACACCAGTGTATTCTGAAAGTTTCAGCTGAATCGGACGGCGCGTTTCCGAGAAATAGTCACTGAATTTTTTTGATGATATATATATATATATATATATATATATATATATATATATATATATATATATATATATATATATATATATATATATATATATATATATATATATATATATATATATGAAATATGAATAAAAATATGAATTTATGGCCGAATCGATTTTAATACTAATGTTCTTCGAACATTAGTAAAAAAATTCACTCTACAATATTATTTTCCTGGAGGTACATTTTCACAGCTTTTCGAAAAGCATGACAATTCGTTATCTTATATATGTTGACTGGTAATCTATCAAAAATTCGTGGAGCTACATAAGACGCATGATTCCCAGCAGTTGTAGTTAGGCATAGATATAAGAAGAATGGATACGAAATGGACCAAGAGAAATGAAGCAATTTTCGACCTCTGGTCGCAATGTCTTTGTGTAAAAC
>OZ022264.1:212342750-212462750 GCA_963978885.1 Nemotelus pantherinus | reverse complement strand
TATACCCTTTATTCCGTCCACAAATAATTTTTGCAAAAATAAAGCTAGCAAAATAAATTTTGAACGTTTTTTACATGTGAATCGGATAATGTTTTAGAATTTTTTAACCCCATGTGCGAACGTGAGAACGGGAAAATTTGAAAAATTTTAAATTACGATAACTTTTGATAGATGTATTTAATGTGTACCAATTTTTTCCTAGCTCAAAAAAATATTATAATATACTTATGAGTGAAATATTTATGGATAGACTAGAGAAGAAACTTTATGAAGAAGGTTCGCTTCCGCGGGTTTGGCTGAGATATGTAGACGATATTCTAGCTATAGTTAAAAAAGATGCTTTGGGAGAAACGTTGGAGAAGTTGAACCAAGCACATAAGGACATCCAATTTTCAATGGAAATCGAAAAGAATGAGAAACTACCCTTCTTGGATTTAATGGTCATAAGGAAAGAAGGTCTTCTTAGTTTCAATATCTACCGGAAGCCCACACACACTCAGAGGACAACACCATCCACGTCTGATCATTGGCATTCCCAAAAAATGGCCCCCTTTAATTCCATGATTCACCGGCTATTAACTGTGCCCATGGATCAGGATAGTTTTAACTCAGA
Source organism: Nemotelus pantherinus (assembly GCA_963978885.1). NCBI lineage: Eukaryota > Metazoa > Arthropoda > Insecta > Diptera > Stratiomyidae > Nemotelus > Nemotelus pantherinus. The sequence continues at coordinate 212,462,137 of OZ022264.1, read as the reverse complement.
AGTTAAACATATTGAAGATACGGCGAGAAAAAATGGATTTGACGAGAGGATAATTGGAAATCTTGTCAAAAAGAAAAAGTATAGAATACAGCGTGATCTTTTAACGACGCTTTTTACGCAGGAAAAACAAGAAACGACCATAAGAGTTCCAATTATTTATTCATCAGTATTCAAAAAAGTTCGGGTACTTCTTGAACGCTTTGATATTAAAGCAGTTCCAACCAGTAAAACTAAAAAATTAGGTACTATACTATGTCACGTCAAAGACAAAAAGGATAAAAAGGAAAAATGTGGAGTCTATAAAATTACCTGCCCAGAATGCGAAAAAATATACATCGGGCAAACGAAACGGTTAGTTGGTGTTAGACTAACGGAACATAAACGGGAAGCAGCTTCAGCGAGGAAAAAGAATACAACATTAGTACGTTCAGCAGTAGCAAAGCACATATTGGAGGAGGATCACAACATAACTTGGGACAACGTGGAGGTGATCAAGGAGGTACAGCAGGTGCGAAAACTGGATGCGTACGAAAGCCTGCACATATGGAAAACCCCTATGCATAGAAGACTAAACACAGACCAAGGAAACTGTGCATCACCACTGTTCAGGCTAATTTGAACATTCATTTCATAGTGAGGAGGATAATTTAATTAATATGGATAATAAAGTAATTAATAGGCAATTAGTTGGTAATTAGTATAAAGTCCATTAATAGACAATTAGTTGGTAATTAGTATAAGTCAATACTTTAAAAGTAAGCTCCATAAGTAGCATACATAAGTCAGATTAAGATTAGACTGATAGACACTGAAGAAGAGGGCAGATTACCCTCGAAATATCGATATTTGTCACAAAATTCAATATATCTAGCTTCTAAAGGAAAAATCGGTTTTTTTATTAAAATATTTTGATAGAGCTATTTAATTATTATGAAACTTTCAGAACATACTAGTGTTATTTAGTTGTAAATTTATGTAGTTTTGAACGAGCATGTTGGCAACCCTGTAGCTAGGGCAGGTGCTGAAAATAAAAACCTTTAAATCATCGAATCTCCTGAAAAGTTATCGCTTTTTGGACAAAAAGCCACTCATAAATAAGTCTTATGCTTTGTCTCTATAATCAAAGTAAAAAATTTGACTTTTTATAACGGGCACGCTTGGTAGCCCTCTCTGAACTTACCTATATTTTTAGCATCAAAAACTTCTGTTCACGGAAACTCACGATCCGATAATCAGAATTAGTTGAAATTTACAGAATGTATTGGCCTTCAGTAGGACCAGGTCTGATAGGAGCGATTTTGCAATGCGGGCAATTTTGTGCCAGTGCTGCCATCTTGAAAAATAACTGCTTTTGGCCCTATAAATTCTGATTCAGTCATTCGATTTTGAAGAAATTCACACAGTAGCTGAACCTTACTTTAAACCACGTTTGGTAAAAATTTGGTTGAAAAATTCGGTTGAAACTGCCAGCTATGATATTTTTAGTGTCTTAAATTTTGAAAATTCCTGAGGAAAATAAAGCTCTTTGCCCTATAGCTTCCAGTACAGTCTTCAAATGGCAAATTAAACTTATTAAAGGCAATATTCAGTAGAAATTTAAGTTCAATACGATGATAGGGCTGCCAGCTATGGTTGTTTTTGTATTTTTTTCATACCTTTAGTAAGCGATTCTAGCATAGAATTTTCAAATCGTAGTGATCTTATAGTGAATATAAACACCAAATATTAAGATCAAGAAAATTTGAAAACTTTGCGAATGGTAGCCCTAAATTTCTTGGCATCCCTATAACTTCCAATGCAGTTATCGGATCAATACGAAATTCGCAGAGCAGGTTGACTTCAACGTAAGGCAGATGAGACATATTTTTGGCTTCGGTGCTAGCAAAGGGCTGCTAGCACTAGTCCTTATTGTTATTTTCGTTCCAATAAATGCTTGCATTAAGTATTTTCATCGTAAACATTTGCAATGAAAATAAGTAAACATTGTTTAAATTTTCTAAGCTCTGGACATTTTTCGGATGGCAGCCCCAAACACCTTTCTACCGCAGTAACTTTCGATGAAGTCCCCGAAATTAAAATTAGCTTAGATTCTATTATTACTCAGGATTTATTAGTTTTAAGTAGGAAAAGTAAGTAGTTGTAGAATACGCACTCAAATTCTGCATAAATCCTCTACTGTTCTTCGAACATTAGTGTTTCTAGCGGTTCTGATGCACTAGGGTTTTTTTTTTGTTAGTTCATATCATTGATATTTTTTATTGCAATTGCATTTGAGTTTTCATCTCTTTTCACAAATACTCGACCTTGTTTTATCCATACATATTTAAAATGTTTTTGTTTTGCTGTTTGTTTCGCTTCTCGCAGGAGCTGCGTAGTCGATGAATAAAATGGTCCCCAACAAATATACGACCATCTCTTAGCTGACTACATACATCGGTTGCTGCTAGGCCATTAAACCAGGGCCATTGTTCCTCTCACGCACTTTCGATTTAAAAGCTTCGATATAGTTATCTTTAACTGTTGTTTTTGTGAAGCTTACAATTATCGAAGGAGACTCGGATTTAGAGCCCTTGACGCGATAAGCATTTCTTATATCATTTTCGCATACTTCCTGTCCAATACGTTTAGACACACTTCTAATGATTGCATTGATGTTTTCTCTCGGTGTAAATTTGATGCCATTGATAAGCACATTGTTAAAAGAATCGTCCTTATGGGTTTTTGTCCAATATAAAGCGTTTAATTTACAATACTATTATTATTATTTCGTTTTTTTTTCTTTATACTTAAAGTATGTGTATATAATTATAAAATTGAATGTAACCTAAAATCAGTTTATGCTTCACTCTCGAAAAATTTTTCCCACAACTATAAAATATTTACTTGGACTTGTTATTGTTATTCTCTGTTCTGTCGTAGTTTGAATTCCACAAATTCGAACTTAAGTACCTAGTTTATTCCTAGTTTATTATATATATAAACCATCGCAATAAAAAAATTAGTAACAATTTTTTTTTTTGGCATTTTTCATACACAATTTCATAATTATTAAACCGTTTTTTTCGCGGTTTATCATATTTTTCTCTATCGTACGACCAAGAAGGAGCAAAAATTATTTGTTTGTAAAAAATACTTGCTATATCTTTTTTAAATACAAAATACATATTTGTATAATTTATCGCAAAAAGGAAAACCAAGCTGAATATATAACACACTATATGTATATTTATTTTTGCATGATAGTAATTTTTGAAACATCAAACCAAATCATTCTCGAAGTATAATTCCAATCGCGTGAGCAATGTTTCAGGTCTATTCAAAAATTAATTTCCAAATTATTTCAGTAAGTTCTTGTATCACCTATCAACCTATATTCAATAGCTATTCACAATCAAAATTTTATTTAGTAGCAGTTTGAACGTAGTTTTATGTTCAGATGAAAATCAATTCATAATATAGAAAAGTTGAATTTATTTCCATTTGTTCGGGTACTATTTGTTTAGAATAAATCATAGAAAAAAACTCTTTTAAATTGTTCACATCCTTCTTAAAACAACCAACATTCGTTTAAGTTACGTCTTTAGTCTACTCCTAGCCTCTCGTTTACCGACGAATTTATGAGACCGTATTTCTTCACATATTCAATTCGCGCACGAATTCCATTTATAATTGGATAGATAGCGCACAAAACTCTTGATTTCCAGGTATAAATCGAGTTTGATTTAATGAAACAATAATCCGAAACAATAATCTAGTTTTATTCAGTCGCCAATCTATCAAGTGTATATGAAAATAAGATTGAGACACAACCAAAATAAAAAAAAAGCAAGCCAACAGAATTAAGACTGAAATATGTACTTAAGCTGAGTGAAAAGAGATCCCTGTACACTATAGCTCAATGCAAGAATAAACTGTCAAAACAATAGCGAAGCCAACAAGCTACTAGGAGATTGTACTAGTCAAATTCACAACTAGCCACTGTGTTAAATGTAGCATATTCACGCTAAGGCACCTCGGCATAATCATTAATCGACAATCTAAAATTTTATACTACTTAAATTAAAACCCTTTCCGTTGACGCCACTGTGGGATCTGTATCAAAACTATTCGATTAAACTTTAATTCAAATCAAATTAAATGACGGGTCGGGCTTTCTACAAAACAACGATTAGAAAACAACTTCACCGTAAACGAAAATAATTCGTCGAAGTGCTATTTTTTATTAGCTCTCCGTAGTTGGGGTGGGTCTAGAAAACATGGGTCAGATATGCTCCAAGAAAATGGGTCGCTACATAGGTTGTGAATAATGTCGCTGGCATGAGTGATGTCGCAGTCTGTGCAGTCTCAAAGAACCTTGTTTATTTCTCGTAAAAAGCGTCCAGATACTTTTTCTATTCGGCCTGGTTCGCCCAAACTTTTTTAATAGTAATGATCGAACATAGCGCCAAAAAATTATAAATCATCAGTTTTGCCTATTTGTTAAATATAATGAAACTGTCATCTATCGCCAGTGATTGTCGCACTCTGCTAAGAAACTTTCATAAAATTATAGTCATTTTGCTTATTTTCGTCTTGATTATTTTATAACAAATCATTTATTTCATAAGGAGAAAAAATGTACATCTAAAAAATATCAACGCTCTTACAAATTCTTATCTATTTTACGATGCAGCAATCTATAACTTCACCACCTTCAAATTCCAGATCTTCTGGTGTTTCATTCAGGACTAATGGATCACCGTCAAAACTAAAAGTTGAAATATTATACAGATGATCGAAAGGAACCAGTATTTACACTACATACCTGAGTTTGATTCGTTCACAAGGAATGCTCAATTCTTCGGAGCACTTAATAAGTAATATCTTAAAATGTTGATCTTTCTTTATACGGACTACAAGCGGTTGTTTCGATCCATCTAACTGAATTTTCAATTTGATCATAGTGGGATCTTTTCGTTTAACGATTGGTGGATAATCTCCATTTCGAACGATGCGTGCCGCTAAAAAAGTATAAATTAGATCATAAGTTCGTAGCTTGGATTTGCCAGCTCTTACAAATGAATTTGGTAATAGTGTAGTTGATTGAGTCAGGCGTATCATCAGCTTCTATTATCTTATCGTCCAAATTCAGTAATATGTCACTTGGTTCCACGTCGTTTTTCTTCGCAAAATCAACCATCATATCGTGAAATTTTTGATGCTAAAAATAAGAATAAAAGTAAATCATCGGCAATGTTTTAACCAATGGTTGGTTTATAAGGAAATGACCTAAAGCATTGAAAATTATTTTCTAAGCATTAAAATTTATACAAGACATTTATTAAACACACACAAAGATACTTATTACAAGTTGATACATACTCTTCTGTGCGGAATGAAATCAATTTTATCGGCCCATTTTACTTTCACCGAAAGCTCCTCGTTTCCGACATCAAAAGAGCCGTTAAAGGTTCCATTAGGACTAGTGAAACTACATTCATCATCCGAATCCAGATTTATCTATTAAGAACTTGGCTGTGAAATCAGATGATACATTACTATATGTTACCTTACCACTTTTTTCCCAAATGAGTTTCTCGGTGGCAAAGGTGGAGTTTTTGGTCCAGCCAAATCAACAACACCTATAACCGTTGCATTAGAGGCAACATTAGCCATATATCTCCTGCGTGCTCGACCTCTCTGATTATGGCTAGGCATAGGTGCTGTTTCCTGCGCCAACACGGCAGCAGTTTGCCTTTGCATAAATTCTAAGACATCAGAGTTATTCGGTTGCTTTTTTCGACGGCGCGATGGAGCCACAACTGGCATGTCGTTTGAACAAACGTCGCCGTTTTGACCCTGTTTATTCAATCTTTGACTCCGTCGCTTTGAGTTTCCATCTTTATTAGCACGAAGCCGGTCATCAATTGGGTCGCCTGTGCCACCTGCAAACGGAATTGTAATGCCAAAACGGGAAGCAATAAAAACAGACTTTACCAGTGATTGTATTATTTGGAAATGTTTCCGCAACACTATTGTTCATTCGAGAACTGTCTGATGCCTTTAACCGACCCGGCTTTGTTTTATTTCTCGTACCAGCTCTTTTCTTCTTCCGCAAAAATAAGGACTCAACTTCGTCCGATTCATTGCCAGATTCACCCTTCACTACGTCAAGCGACAATTGGGGCTCATCTGCAACAGTCGGGGTAAAATCTATAAAGGAAACAATTCAAATACGGTCACAAAACACAAGGACTTCAGTCGACGCTGAAGAAGTATACAACCAACAGTTGGGGATGCTTCGAGCATTCAAACCAAAACTTACTTTCACAAAAATCTGTTACACAGGCGAAAACATCATAATTGGTGTCCATTTCCTTTGATTCCAGTAAGTATCACCCAATTAACTGAATTCAACATGGATTTTTTCTAACAAATCGCAGGACGCAAGACGTAACTGCAAAACAGCGACAAAACTTGTTATCGAAAAAATGGCATTTGACACTCTGAGAAGATTGTGCTAGAGTGTACATTACTAGTGAGAAATATATTTCCAGCTCAGAGTGTACTTTGATGAAACGTCATTTAATGTACTAAGACAGCATAGAGACATTGGTGTTACAGATTGTTCTGTTTTATAATTTCTGCAACTCTAGATTAATTCGAATTCTCCGCTCCTAAGTAAAAATGGTAGACACAATTCAACTTTATCTCGAATTAATACTCACTTTGTCTTTTGCAGGCGCGCTATTTCAAAGAACAAGATATTGACGGTAAGTCATTGTAAGCAATTTACCATGGAGTCTGGTCTTTTTCTATATTAAAACACCACATAAACAAGTTTCTTAACGGTTCATTAAACACTTAAGCAGTTATGCATGTATTTATGATGGGAAGAAAAAATGTTCGACTTTAATGCATTGAAAAATTTAAAAGTCATTCTCTCAAAAACTGCAGGCTTATGTCCATTGTTTGTTGAGTCACAATTTAATGAAAATATAGATAACGATATCTGATGTAACTACTTCACGCAAGAATTTCATATATTTGCCTTCGAAAAAGTAAGAGGTTGTCATAACTTGGGCTGCAATTTATTACAAAGTCTCTAAATCTTAGATAAGTTGTTGCAAATAACATATATTTGCTTTCTATGTGGCAAATAAAATCGCATTTGCAAACTGGTCCCTTTGACGTAAGGTTGTGAATCTCTTGACCTCCCTGGCTAGCAAGTTTTGTCAGAATGAGATACAGTACACAAAATATTCATTCGTTCACATCATGAAATATCAAATAACGCAAAAATCGTTAGATATGCAATGGTTAAATATATAACCCATTCGTAGGAAACTAAAAGCACTTTTTATTTGTAACAAAAACAACTTCACAAAATACTCATACTGTCCATTAAACATAGTTTTCACTTTTTGCAGAAGCCAAATTTGTATTCGTACACAAATAATGTATAGCAAAAACGAGCATTAATTAGACTTCAATATTTAGTACAGTATCTTTTCACCTTAATAACGATCTCCAGCCGTCGTGGCATCGCTGACACAAGCTTTCAGGTGAAGTTCCTTGGAATTTTTTCCTATTTATCTTCTAAAGCCGTCTTTAGACATTTGGCTTTCCCGATATTGTAATTTTTCAAAGCTTTTTGAAAAGCAACCACGAATTCTCAAAAGGATTGAGAGCTGGGCTTTGAGGAGGAGCTTTCAAGTACTGTAGGCTGTTATAGAGGATCCCAAACTAGTACTAAGGTAAAATGCTTGTGGTCATTATTCTGTAGAAAGATATAATGACCCTGCAAACCCAGTTTTCCTGCACTTCTTTGTAAATTGCTTCTCAAAACATTAAATGTGTTTCGGAAAATCCATCATTTTATCGAAGAAAAGCAAATCCTCAACTCTGGCAGTGGAAAAACACACCCAAACCATTACAGAGCCTCGCCGAGCTTAAATGTAGGAGACAGGTTTTTTATATGAAAGCCTATATTTCTTTCTCGCCAAATCCGAACGCGTGCGTCATGATATTTTATGCTGAACACCGATTCGTCGGAAAAATGTACTCTTATTCAAAAGCCAATTCATGGGCATTTATTCATCAGCCCTCAAGGCTATACTCCGCTCTTTAGCCTACAACTGTATATCTATGTGAACTAAAAAAGAAAACTGTATACCGATTTATAAAACTGTCTTATTCTCACGTCCTCACGGTGATAAGGTGTCTACGATACGGCCCGCTTGATGAGTTACTTGTTGCCCAATTGTAGAGTCGCAGCTACCGGCGGATGATCTTTCTTCTGCTGTCGTCAACCACCACAATAAGAAAGTTTGTTTGAATTATTCAAATTATTACTGACCAACTTGAGAATCCCCCTGAATTAATCAAATTACTACTGCCGTATTCTGCGATCTAAATAAAGGTGATGAAAATCTTTTTATCGCATTGCCGGTTTCGTTCGCCAGCACTGGAACTCCAATTCATTCAGTTGAATGATCTGAATGCGCGTGTCCAAGCCAAGACATCTACCCGTGACGGTAAGCTTAGCCTGTTTCAAATTCACGAAACTTGGTTGGATATAACATTTTATCAGACACCATGGCCCGTTTCACTTAAGGCAGTTCTCGTGTTGTTAGCCTTCCATTGCGAGTTTTTCGGGTTTTTATCAATTTGAATTAAGAGTCTGTTTATTCCCGTTTAGTTTCGCGACGTACGTCTCATAAATAAACCCGGAGAATGTTTGGAACCGCGTTTAAAGAGGTCGCTAACTCTGCTCGCTAAGACGCCAGTCCAGTCGAATCCCGTCGTATGCTCATGGTAGTATTTCTTCGTTTTGTGTTGGCTTAACACCCGGCGACTGGGCATAATACCAGCGCTCAACTAATTAAGTGTCACATTATAGCTTTAGTGGCGACTAGGCATAACACTAGCGCTTCAGAAAATAGGAAAAAAAATGAGGCACTTAAAGAATAATGGAATAATTGATATCGGCTTCTCTTATGCCTATCTCCCTACCGCCATAGCTAAGCATTCGCTTCAAAGGGTAATCCCCTGCGCAATGGCATTATCTTAGGCAAAAAAGATGTGGTATTGGGATAGTTTCGTGTACTGCGCTAATATTTCATTTGATTCCGAGCCGATATGTTTTTGCACCGCTGGTGAAACGGGGTATTATCGCTTTTTGATTAAAGCTGAAGTTATTCTCGGCACATGCTCCACTTGGCTTGTACATCCTCTATAAGTCTAAGCTCTTCATTTAACAGGTGACTGAGCGCTGTTTTCTCTATACTTGACAACTTAAGCCGTTAGCCGTTCTTTCAGCTCTCCTATAGAAGCACTCACAAAATGCCATCGATCCTCGCTCAATGTCATTACCACACCCAACTGCTGGATGAAATCTACTCCGAGGATGAGGCAGTGCGGCGGTAGTGGGACAACCAACACACGCAACCAATCTACTTTCTCCCTTAGTTTGAAACGGATCAACGCCCTGCCCGAAATTGGTCACCCTTGGTCATTTGCCTCCCTCTTCGGCCACAACGGTGTTTAAGGCACCAGAGTGTAATAGACCCAGTACTTCAGACATAAAATATCCAGCTCAAGGTGCAGTCGATTTTCCGCTCATCTCTTGGTCAGAAGATAGTCTAAATATGCGTCCACCGCGGCTCTCCACAGTTCATCAACTGCACCCGGGCTGTCGCCTATTGGATTCAATGTTCTGCTATCGAGGCTGAGGTCGCTGCCCATTTCTGCCGTTGTGTTGGTCATGGTCTCGGTTCGAGTCCACATTGGAGGGTCTCCTGAAGTCACGAGGCCGATTCGATGTTTCCTGGCAATTTAGGCAGATTAATTTTCTTATTTATTTATTCACCAAACAAGGTACAAAGTCACATATAAAATATCAAATTAAAAAAAAAATAGAAAAGTCAAGTAAAAAGTAAAAACAAAGAAGTTAAATAAGTAACAAACAAATTCAATAAGTAACAAGCAAATTACTAAATAATAATAAATAAAACTTTGATATGTCGTTGATAGTTTAAGGTTAGGGGGTAGGTACAGATGGCATGCAAAAGCGAGGATTTGAAGGATGATTTGGAAATCGTGGGGGAGTGTAAACTGCTTATGCTGTTGAATATTCTGCAGCATCTATTTTACATTAGCTGCATATGTGGTCGAATGTGAATATTCTTTTAGGAAACGATTGGATCTGGTGTTCGTCACGGGGATATTTATCAAAATTGTACTATTCACGAATTCTACATTAATAGCGCCTCTAATGACGTCGAATGTGAAGCAGGTCGATATCACCATTCTTTTAACCCCCATGCCTCTAAATCTAAACTACTTTTGCGGTTCAGTACAGTTACTGGATACGTGCCTAGTGCGCCGACAGGAAGTGATATACACACCTCCTCCGAAACTCTTGTAGCTTCCAGGGAGCCTCCTACTCAGATCCGCAATCGTCTGAACCGCAGGTAGTGCCAGCTGGATTGGCTAGAAGCCAGCAAAGTTCCTCCTGCGGATCCTTAATTTCTCTTCTCAGAGCATGCTGTGACATGATGCCTAAATAGCCACTCCATTCTTAATACATATACTCCCATTGATTCCTCTGGCCCCTGAGCGACTCTCACGATCTCCGAGAGCAGGCGATCATCGTAATCGGGTGGCAGAAATTCGGCGTGTATCTCCAGGACTAGTTCCTGTTACGAACTCACCCTGGAGCGGTACGCGCGGAACAACACCAACCCCTTCCCTAACATGTTGTTACCGTTCACATGGGAACCGCCCTCTTAATCTTTTTCTTTCGACTCGGAGCTAGGGCAGCAGTCGCTTGGTGGTTCCTCACGATAAGAGGGTTGAGTTAGGGCGCCACTCGTTTCTACCCCGCACTGCCTCCTGACACCGTCACCGTGAAACGAGAATTCGGTGCGGTTATTCACCCGATCTTCCAAGACGATTTTTTTAGATAAAGATTTTCTTTTTAGTGACACGCTAGCATTACAATTCGAAACAATATCTCAACTCATATACATCTTTTCCGAAACGCCTGTAACTAATCAAATTACGTCGGCGCCGAATTCCTAGCAATTGCACACTGCCCGTGTTCCATTATTACTATTTAGTACTTGCAAGTACTTCTCGCTACTTTCAACTACTCCCGCTCTTGTTCCCAAATAGTTCATGAGTTGTTACGCCTTTTTTGCCGGTTGGTGACTATTTAATTGTCAATAGTTGACTTTGGTTTTTTTCAAGGCTATATTGAATGTTTTCTTAGTTATGAAATTAGAAAAAGCCTTCATAATGTGTAGAAAGTTAAAAGAGGTAATTTTCTGGAAGTTGCTTATTTATTTTCTATCGATTGTGGTAGTTTATGCTCTTTATTTTCAACTGTTTTACATTTGGAAACTGCATACAATTTAACAGGTTAGAATCTGATCGTATGAACGAAGATGGCGTTCCATTTGTGATCTACTCCCAAGTAATTGGAAGTACGAATTAGTAAAAGTTGACTCGTTCGCCGCCACCTGCCGGGTGGATCTCGCAAACATCATCCTTTTTTTTAAACCAACGGTTCGTTTTTTTCTCAGAGCTACAGCCAACATCTTACTGTTTGTCTTTCCACATTATTTGGCACCACCTGCCAGGTCGAATTTCGGGAACTCAGTGGCGACTGGTTCCAACAGTTCTTCCCCAAAGAAGTCTGCGATCGTCGCACAATCAAATCATAACAAGAAGAAATGTCAAGCTAATGATGTTGTCCGTCTATTCATTGCAAGCAGGATTGCGGTTACCATAATTGGCAAAGTGGGTCAACATGTTCAAAAATTAAGAGATCAAATCCAGTATGTCTGTCGTCGATTGCCATGGTTCCGAACGCACAATTCTCATTTTTTGCGGTCCAGAATCCGATATCTACATTGTGAAAGAAATGTTCAAGGACTTTGAAGATGTACTTTGAACATGTTTGGTCGTTGACGCTTGGCCAATTGTGCCCTGGAAAAGAGCTTGTTTGCTTCCGGACAAAAGTGAATGCCGATCGTGACAGAATTGTCGACCACAGTAGCCGTGGCCTTAGCGCGCAGTCGCATCATCCGCAAGGTCATCGTTAATTAACAAGAAGCTACACAATGAATACTAAAAAGCTACATTGACACGATATTCGATATTATGTTGGTTCCTAACGCACTAATGTGTCCTCTTTTGTGAAATCCTCCTTAAAAAAAAAAAAAACAAAAATATAAAATTGATACTGGTTGATTCGACTACTTCTACCGCCGACTGGAATATTTGACACATAAACACCCTCCCGCCGTCCAGAGCTCTTCTTCACGTTTGAAGAACACACTCAAGGACTCCATACCGCTGTAACGCAATCTCCACTTGGATACCTCTTGTCCCTGGGTAATAATCGAGGGTGGCCTAAATGTTGAAAATAGAAGACTGTCCATGTCGTCCGCTTCTCCTATGGGCTGGCTGGTCCTGGCCACTGCTTGTTCGGATACAGCTCCTGCGCTATGTGGTACCACACGCTCGCTACCATTTCCGTCGTCTACTACCGCTTTTGCACCTCTATCACCATCCTCACCTTCTGCATTTACCAAGAGCTCCCCCAACGCCATTATCAACCGCAGTCTCATTTTGTGGGCCGCCTAGCGCATTTCCCCCTTTTGTTGTTGATCATTTTTCAGTCTCCGCATCCCGAATTGGGTTACCGACTTGATTTTCAAGAGTTCCGATTACAGTGAAGTTGTCTGAAAAACTAGAATTTACGCCAGAATTTTCACAAGCCTTTCCTGTATCGCCTCCAAATCCACCTCGTCTAAAGTAAACAAATAGTCCTTCACAGAAATCAGTGAAATGTCCATTGAAGCCTCTACTTCAACGCTACCCGAAGCGTCTTCTTCAATGCTTTCACTGTTCCTGTAGGCTAACCCCGAACCTCCAGTTCGTAAATGAAGTCACCCTTGCTCAGCCTGTCAATCAATATTCTGTTTCTATTTGCAATCGCAACCTGATTTAATTAATCCTGAAAAGTAAAGGTAGACTACGAGTTCAAATAAAACACATTATCTGTCGGGTAAAATGTCTTTCAAAGTAAGAAATACAAGTCAAATTAAAGTATAACATATATTAGATTCTGCCAAGTCTTAAATTCTGCCACTGAATTACTTAGTCTTTCCCCTCGTCACTCGCAAATTTCTGCCGGAGTCTATCCTATCTTATCTAGTCCCCTGCGCTGCGCTTCTATAGCCGAGTTTTGGGTGAGCAAGTGGCGCCCACGGCCCAACTTCGATGAGCTAACCGAAACCAAAGCAGACTTTGTTTTCCCCAGACTTAGTAAATCAGTCTTTCTTCAAATCATAAAAATATATTCAAAACTTATTCATCACAAGATTATCGAGCAAAATGTGCTCATTAATAGTATAAATTTATTTATTCTTCTTAGAATTCAGGGAATGCTTCTACTTGTTCGCTCGGTCCGGACAAATCACCAGTCTTGATGAACTAACGGTGATAATGCGTTCATTAGGCTTATCGCCAACTATCCAAGAGCTGACAAACTATTTAAAGAAAAAAGGTGGAAAAATGAGCTTTGCAGATTTTCTTGAGGTAATGCATCAACATTCAAAAGTAGAAAACTTGCCAGACGAAGTGATAGCCGCATTCAGAGCTACAGATCCGAAAAACAAAGGTACTATTCCAGCACGTCAGCTGCGTCATTTGTTGCAAAACTGGGGCGAAGGATTATCGGTTAGAGAAGTATGACTTTAACTCGCATAAATATGAGTTTTTCTTTCTCAAAATTTTCAATTTAGGTCGATAATATATTTCGTGAGGCAAATGTTAGCAATAATGGAACAGTACGCTATTCTGACTTTGTGAAAATTGCTTGCGCTCCAGTACCTGATTACTACTGAAGGAAGGTCGCCGTTTTTATATCTTAATATTTTTGATTTAAATATCTATCATTGAAAAATTCCAGTGTAGCTGCAAGATAAAAATTAAAACACACCATTGTCTTCCGTATTTATAACGTTTGATTATAATTTTCAAATCTCTTAAATAAAAAAGTATTTTTAAGATATATATTTTTCTGTTTTCTTCAACTAATCAACTTTTAAAACTGCACCTATAAAACAACAAAATATTTATTGAAATTTTTTTCGACAATAAGCCAAATAATCAATATACCTTCATTTTATGATGTGAATTATTTAAAATTTAATTTAATTTTCTACAAATCATTGTTAATTGATGCAAATCGCATTAGTGTTCCCAAATGAGTTCGAAGATCAGACTTCTTGTATGAAAGAAAGCTAAAAAATTTTGTGTCGAAAAACATTTCAGTATCCTACAAGAATGAATTCAGCTAGGCTAAGCTATATTAAAGTTGCTAGTTTAAATTTCGTAAGGTCTATTTTTTTTAAAAATTGAAGTGAACGATGTGTTGAGTGTTTGCTAGTTGCAGATGTAAAGAGATCTGCCTTAATTTTCGAGTCTTGTTTTCAGCTCAGGAATCACATTTACCAATAAATTAGTGACTAGCCTCATCGTAATTGAAATCACGTAATGGAATCACTATTGTATCACTTTATCGTAATACTTCCATTTAGTGAAAATGCATCGAATGTCATGTGTGACGAGGTAATTAAAATTTGGCACTAGATTTACTACCTGCATTAGATATCAAAATTTGTATAAGGTTATTTGATGTACGCATAAAAACTTGGTTAGATATCAACTGCTGCGTGTGTAGAGTGTAAATATTTAAAATTATAATAAGGTATTGATTGCTTAAAAATTTGTATGTTTTTGCTCCCCATAAAATGTGCTTAATGTTGGAGTTAAATTGAGATATTTTTTTGTTGCCAATTCAATGAATACATGATAACTATATTTGCTAAAGAAGAAATTTTAAATACAAGATCTTATTAATGCTTGCCAAGTTGTGCCCAAATTAAAATACACATAATTTCAGTTTAGTCATTACTGAACTTCAGGAGATAACACCCGGATATAATCCAAACGGATATGATTTTATGCATATATCTGTAAGTATTCAATATATTCAAATATGCCTGTCATCAATATGATATTGGCTGCATTCTATTTAGGAGTATCTTAAACCATAATCCTGGTTTTCAGGGTTCAAATTGAAAATTTTTAGTGGAGAATAGTTATTTAAAATCTTTTAACTACTACATTACCGTTAATATTGGCAATTATACTAACATTGAGTTTATTTCAAAAAGTAAAACTGATTCGCTATATTTTTGTATATTAGATGATATTTTCTCGCATATTTCTGTTGAAGTAACTTGAATGCTTATGTGGATATGTAGTTGAATGATTAAATCATTAAATACATGCTCACTTCCTTTTAATTCGTTATTGTAACTCAATAATTTTTTTCAAAAGAATCAATTTTCCTTTGTCGATATTCATCGGACAGAATCATCTTTCAATTACTTGATACAATGAAATTAACAACAATTTGAAACTTTGCATTGTATTCAGTTCTTAGTATTAGTAAATGTCTGATTTCTACTCCTACGATAAAATCTATTTAAAGCTTTTCTTCTGTTTTCAAGGTTCTTTCATTACCTTAAAACATATTAGTTAGGCAGCTCATTTGCAACTGTAATAAGGAGATGAAAATATCAAATGCTGTTATGGTATTTTCTTGGGTGCTCGTCGTTTCTTGAAACCAGTCATTTGTTTCACTAGCTGAGAATTTTCGTCGTCTATGTCTGCTTGTGGATCCCATAGCCGCAGGCTCTTCGGGATATATAAAAGGCCAATAAGAGTGATTGCTGTAATAGAGAGAAATCATAAATGAAGGGGAAAGTTTTAACATCTTATAATCAGGATCAAAAATTCACATTTCAGCATAAATACAATGTAACGATATTCATTGATATTACCTTAAAAAGTGTACTAAATTTGATCATAATCCAATTTTTCACCCTGAAGTCAATCGAATGAATTTATTAATTTCACAATTTATATCAATCAAAAATCAGCTTCAGCTTCTAATGCCTATTCTATTATATTTATTTACTCACTCATATCAAAGTTAATATGTTTTTTTCTAGAGCTTTTAACTAGTGATCAGAATTAATATGGTTTCTTTCGAAAATAATGTAGAAAATAACAAGGAGTAAATTTTTCTTCAAAAAAAAAGTATTGTATAAAGGAGTTTAAATCTAAAAAATAATAAAGGACATTTAACGTGACGAGTTTCGAAATGGTTTCTTAATAGAAATGTTACTATTGAGGTATGATATAACAAAACGATGGTTTAATCTTAAAATTATCCAGAAGCACTATCTCGAGCAGCAATCATATAAAAATAGCTAACGAGTAAGTAAAGTAATAACAATTTTAATGAATCCGCTTTATTTGTTTCCTTTTACACTTTATCAGCTTTATTTCATTCCAACACTTGTGAAATATTAGATCTAACATATTTACCATGTATTCCCCAATATGATATTTTCTACGTCGAGTTACATTTCTTGAACATTAAAATTTAAATAATGAGAAAGTATGTAATTTTAATAATGAGGCAGAAAGCTATTGCAGAAGACGTACGAGAGGGTGGGGTGAAAATTTTCCGGCCTGAACTAGACATGGCGCTAGCAGGTCTGTCTTCTCGGTATTTGATAGCCCGATCCGTGACAAGCTTGCAGGCGAAATTTAACGTCGATTGCTTTTAGTATTCGTTTGGTAGCCTATAGATGAATTCGTGTCAAGTGGTTAAGCGAAAATATATAAATCGGAAAAACGTGCGGTTATTAAATATTTCCATTTAAACAACCTAACATCACCTCAGGTTAGGTTAGTAAAGAGGGCTGCCGGGAACGCGGCTTCCATTAGGCCACCAATTTGGGCCCATTTGCCACCCTCCGCTGGCTTGTTAGAGCTGCCAAGTGACCGCTTCGCCAAACTGGATCAGCTGACTCAGCTTGACGGTACTGGCCACCTCTGATTAGGGGTCTGAAAAGTGGTAACAACCAAAAATCTTGAGGCGTTTATTATTTAGGGCCGAACAATCACAGAGAGTATGGTCGATGGTGTCCTCTTCCATCTCGCACCTCTTGCATAAATGGCTGGATGTCAGTCCCATTCTGTTCACATGAGACGCGGTAAGGCAGTGCCCTGTGAGCAAGCCGACCGTGGCTCTCGAGCGGTTTCTGCTGAGCTTGAACAGTTTCCTGCTTTTGCTTGGATCAGGTGATGGCCATAATGTCCTGGCCACCTTGCAGTCCAACCTGTTTCCCCATTCAGACTTCTGTTTGGCCCATATGGCAGCATTAAGTTTGCTTGTGGCGTCAGCGATTGACCGTGGTACAGTAATGCAGGGGCTATTGCTAGCTCCTGAACCATTCCTCGCCAATTCATCGGCTTTTTCGTTGCCCATGACCCCACTATGCCCTGGCACCCACATAATCCGGATAGGAATATGTCTTGCCTTTTCATTGAGAGCCACTCTGCAAGCGTTAACAGTTTTTGAAGAACATCTGCTCTGCTGTCGACGCAAATCGTCATTAATCTGGTTGATATTCCGCTAACGGACTCAACTGCCATGCGTATAGCATGTAATTCAGACTGAAAGACGGTAGCATGGAACGACAGTCTACACCACAGGTTAAGGCTCAGATCCGTAGAAAACACGCCCGAGCCAACTCCTTTGACCCGTCCGTGTAAATCCAGACGACCCCATCGGTGGTAGCTTCCTTTTTCTTCCAGTCTGTTCTTGTGGGTATCTTGACCTGGAAATTCCTGTCAAGATGTATTATTTTGCTCATGTGGTCCGTGTCTTCTGCAACGAGCCCAAATCTTTTTCGGCATTCTGTAAAAATACCGCTGTGGCCCCACTGATCTGAATCGTTCCACATGTCGGGACTTTTAGCGCGTATCGCCGCAAGTCTTGCGCTTCTAAAGATGAATCGATCTAGGGGCATGAGTCCCAAAATCATTTCCAACCCAGCCGTTGGGGCGGTTCTTAAAGCGCCCGTAATACATATGCAAACTAATCTTTGCAGTCTTGTTAGCTCTTTGATATTAGTTTTACTCTCCGCTGTCTTCCACCACACGATCGCTCCATACACCAAAATCGGCCTCACCACACATGTGAATATGTAATAGGCCGCCCTAGGTTTAAGACCCCAGGTATTGGAGTAGGCGGACCAGCACGCGAAAAGTGCTGCGCGAGCTTTACCAATTCTGTGCTTCACGTTAGCCCCCAGTTCAGTTTCCTGTCTAGTATAAGGCCTAAATATTTAACACTATCAGCAAGTTCCAATGTTATACCGTTGAGGTTAGGCGTGGCAATAGCCGGTACCCTGTGTCTCCTTGTGAAGAGTACAAGTTCGGTTTTTGTCGGGTTTGCCCTAAGACCGACTTTTCTGGCCCAGGTCTGGACATGGTCCAGCGCCGATTGCATAAGGTCCGAAAAAGTTTGTGGGAACGCACCTCTCACAAGTACCACAATGTTATCGGCATACGCCACCACCTCAAAGCCACTGGCCCGTAAATTCTTCAGTATTTCGTTGACTGTCAGGATCCAGAAAAAGGGAGATATAATCCCTCCTTGTGGTGTTCCGGTTCCGACTAATCTTTCCGCTTTGGCCTCCAAAAAGGTAGCCTCAATCCGCCTGCTCTTGAGGAAGTGCGATGCCCAGGTCGCCAGAGTTTTATCCACTCCATATCGAACCAAGGCATCGATGATACTCGTGACTAACATCACCTCAAATCAAAGAAAAAATGGATTCAAGACTAGGAGACTCTTCTCCATTGTATTCAAGTGTGAAACAGAGGGTTTCAGAATTTAAAAAAGTGCGTACGAGCACTGATGACGCATCACGTTTAGGTTGCCCCGTTAAGATGACAACTTCTGAAATGATCGAAAAACCTCATAAAATTGTGATAAAGGACCACCGATTGAAAGTAAGCGAAATAGCTGAGACTAGTGGTATATCAACTGAACGTGTGCGCAATATTTTGCATGAGCATTTGTGCATAAAGCTTTATGCAAGGTGGATGCCACGTTTGCTAACGCTCGAACACAAATTGAACTAAAAAACAGCAAATTTGGCACTCTAAAAGCGAAATCCCAGCGAGTTTTTGCAAAAATTTCTAGCTGTGGATAAAAAGGGGAAAACCATCACTGGAGAATATTATGCAGTACTGTTGCAGCGTTCAAAGAGTGTGGTAAAAACAAAACGACCTCTTTGGGGCGCGGAAAAAATCTTGCTTCGTCACGACAGCGCACCCGCCCATACCGTTGCGATGGCTAAAAAAACCAACTGAAGTTCGATTTGTTACCCCATCCTGCATATTCACCAGATTTAGTCCGCAGTGACTATCATCTGTCTCCCAATCTCAAAAAATGGTTTGGAGGCAAAAAATTTGTTACCAACGAGGAGGCTGTTAATGCGTATTTTGATGGGCTCGACAAATCGGACTTCAAGAACGGTATTACTGCTTTGGACCACTGGTGTGACAAATGTTAGTCTTGATGGAGATTATTTAGAACAATAAAAACTCTAGCGCACCTGAACCGCTAGAAACACTAATGTTCGAAGAACAGTAGAAGAATCGTGCAGGTTTTGAGTGCATATTCCACCACATGTGCTGCTTATTACGACCAAACTGTTTCAAATGTCACGTTTTACTTTGGTCTCAAGAATGCATTATAACTCATATGGTGGAAGGTTTCAGATATTACCACTGGCATGAATTTCAACGTTTATGAGAGCAAAACACGGGTTAATTATATTCGTTATCAGTTGCTTATTTCACATAAGTTTGAAAGCAGCATCTCATATAACATCAATGAAGAAAATGCTCAGTGCCTGCAGCACTGTAACTGAAGTTGGTGTTTGGGGCTGCGATCCGAAAAATTTGCAGAACTTTGCGAATTGCAACATTGATTATTTATTTTAATTGTAAATGTTTCCGGTATGAATACTAACTGTAAGCGTTTATTGATACAAAAGTAGCACAACCGACTCGTGCTGGCAACCTTCTGCCAGTATCAAAGCCAAGAATATATCACATCTGCTTCACGTTGTTATACAACATTCGAAGTTAAAGGAGTATAAAGAAATTTAGAGTTACCTGCAGCGAGTTTTTTCAAATAATCGAAAGCTTAATATTTGCTGTTTATTGTCACTACAATATCATAACCAATTGAAAATTCTACGATAAAACCGCTTAATAAAGATATTGCAATTAAACACAAAACCAACAATAGCTGGCAACCCTATCGTGGCTTTTCAACCAAATTTGGCCTGAATAATGTTTATGACAGGTTTCATTAATTGTATGAAATTCGTATTGATTTCATGACTGCACTGGAAGTTATAGTGCAAAAAGTTTTATTTTCCTGAGCGTATTTTCAAAACCAAAGACACAAAAATTACCATAGCTGGTAGCACCAATCAAATTTTTCAACCAAATTTCCACCAAACAGAGATTAGAGTTAGGTTTAGCTACTGTGCCAATTTCATGAAAATCTGGTAATTTATTCACATTTCATAGGGCAAAAAGCAGTTTTTTTTCTTTGTAATTTTTCAAGATGGCACCACTGGCACAGACTTGCCCACAATTCAAAATCGCTTCTATCAAATCTGGTCTTACTTAATTCCAATGCATTCTGTAAATTTTAGCTGTATTTGATTATTGGTTCGTGAGTTTCCGTGAACAGAAGTTTTTGATGCTAAAAATATAGGTTAACTGGGAGAGGGTTACCGTTCTTGTCCGACATGAAATTTCCAAAGTTTTATTTTGAACGTGTAGATAAAACATAAGATTTATCTACAGATTGGTTTTATTGTAAGAAACGGACATTTTTTTGAATATTCGATGGTTTGAATGTTTTCACTTCCAAATTTTTTTTTTCAAAATGAAGACACCAAAATTATCATAGCTGGCAACTCCAACCGAATTTTTCAACCAAATTTCTACCAAACGTGGCTTAAAATAAGGTCCAGCAGTTGTGTGAGTTTCGTCAAAATCTAACGATTCAATCAGAATTTATAGGGCTAAAAACAGTTATCTTTTTTAGTGGTTTTTCAAGATGGCACCACTGGCACAGAATCGCTCGCATTTCAAAATCACTTCTATCAGACCTGGTCCTATTTAAGACCAATACATTCTGCAAATTTCAATTAATTCTGCTCATCGGATCGTGAGTTTCCGTGAACAGAACTTTTTGATGCTAAAAATATAGGTAAATTGGGCAAGGGTTACCAAGCGTGCCCGTTATACCATATCTTTTTTTTTTTTGGTTATGTAAACAAAGCACAAGATTTACATATGAGTGGCTTTTTTTTGAAGAAACGGCATTTTTTTCAAGAGAGACGATGATTTGGAGGTTTTCACTTTCAGTGCCTGCCCTAGCTACAGGGTTGCCAGCACGCTCATTAAAAGCTACACGTATCTATAACTAAATAATATCAATATGTCCTGAAAATTTCGTAATGATTGAATAGCTCTGTCAAAAGTTATCGCAATTTAAAAATTTTCAAATTTTCCCGTCCTCTTTTTAGGCACCCAGCGCACACATAGGGTTAAAAAATTCCAAAGCATTATCCGATTCATATGTAAAACACGTTCGAAATTTATTTCAATAACTTTATTTTTGCGAAAATTATTTGTGCACGAAATAATAGGTATATTAAAAATATCACTTAAATGGCCGCCGGCGCCAAAAGGTTAACAATAACTGACATTTAAAGAGACCTGGACCTGTGTGTGTGTGTGTGTGTGAGTTGGGGGAGAGGCGCATTGGCGCCTCTAAGCACTCAGGCCAAAGGACCCATTGTACTCATTACCCCCTGCCTACCATAGTTTCCCAGACCTCTTGATAAAGTCTAGGATCACTGATAGGGGAAAAGAGGCTATCGTCTGCATGCGTGCAACATCCCAGCCAAAGCATTGATATCTGAGACGTGCAAACGCTGGGCATTCACAGAGGAAATGCTCCGCAGAGTCAGCCTCTTCTAGACAGGATGAACAGAGGTCATCCTGTACAACACCTATTCGGTACATATGTCCTCCTAGGCAGTTGTGTCCAGTCAGAATACCCACCATGGCCCTGCAAACTTTCCTGCTCTTATTGAGCAAGAATCCCGCAGTCACATGGTTGGGTTCTGAAAGGAATACCTTCGTGTGCCTGGCCACACCGGCAGCCGTCCATCTATCTTTGTGAGCATCATCTACCCACTTGCGAATAATGGCACGTGCAGATGCGGTCGGCACACCCAAGGCGGGTTCAGGGCCCCGTAGCGGAAGTTCCGAACCTTGCTTCGCAATGACGTCAGCAATTTCATTCCCCTCAACACCACAGTGCCCCGGTACCCAGAGCAGATGCACCCTATTGAATCTGGCGACAGAGTTCAATCGTGCTCTGCACTCTTGGACAATTTTCGAGTTTGTCAGGGGTCTACGCAGCGCCATCAGTGCAGCTTGACTGTCACTGCAAATAGCAATGCTCTTTCCCCTCCATCTTTCCTCAATTGCCCAACAGGCAGCTCTCAGGATAGCAAACATTTCTGCTTGAAAAACCGAAGCGTGCTCTCCAAGAGAGAAAGCCCATCTGCCATTCGATGAATGTAGATAGACACCAGCTCCAGATCTACTATCTGACCTCGAGCCGTCCGTGAAGAAGATCTCCGAATATCCCCTCGTACACAGATCGGGATCATCCCAGCTACTTCTGCTTAAGAGGATTACTTCGTACCTTCTTCTGAAGTCGAGGAAGGGCACCCGAGCGTCCGAAGGCATCGCGAGAATCGGAGAGATCTCACACATCGACCTCCTAATAGAGCAGTGCCCCACATCGTCTTCACCTACCCATAAGCCAAGCTGAGCTAGTCTATGGGCAGAGCTCATCGCCACACTCTGAACTTGAATGTCGAGAGGAGGCAGATTGAGAAGCGCATCAAGGGCCGCACCCGGAGTAGTGCTCATGGCACCACAGATACCCAGGCACACCGTCCTTTGCAGCGTGGCTAACTTTTTCCGAGCATACAATAGCCTCACGATAGTCCACCACACCACCGATGCGTACGTGAACATCGGCCTAATTATTGCTGTGTAGATCCACATCACTACACGAGGCTTTAGACCCCATGTGGTAGCAAAAGCTCTCTTACACTGCCCGAAAGCTTTTATAGCTCGAGTAAGCTTCACTTCCACATGTTTCTTCCAGAGAAGTTTTTTGTCCAAGATTACTCCAAGATATTTGACTTCATCTGAAAGTTGAAGTGTTACACCCTTCATGATTGGAAGCACTAGTCCTCTCAGTTTTCTTTTCCTGGTAAACAAAACAAGTTTCATCTTACCAGGATTCACTGTTAAGCCGTGCCTCGAACACCAGCTGCCAATCAGATCCAATGCACGCTGTGTATTTCTACACACCACATTCAGATCTTTACCGACAGCCAGTGCGGCCACGTCATCAGCATAAGCTTGTGCGTGCAGCCTTTCTTGTTGCAGTTCGTTAAGCAGGGAGTCGACTAGCATACTCCACAGGAGCGGTGATAGGACGCCCCCTTGAGGGCATCCATTTGTCGCCTCTGTTCTTAAGTAGCAATCGGATCCAGCTTCCGCCAGCAACCATCTCTGCGTCAGCATGGCATGAATCCACCTAACTAAGACATCATCCACGCCATGCACTTTCGCAGCATCACATAGTTCCACGAAGGGCGCGCAATCAAAGGCCCCTTCAATGTCCACAAACACCCCCAACGCATACTCACCATTGGAGATCGCTCCCTCAACTCTGGCCACCAAAGAATGAAGGGCCGACTCGCATGATTTTCCTCGCTGGTACGCATGTTGCTCATCATTCAAAGGGTTAAACCTAAGCGCCGTAGTACGTATGTGTCGTTCGACAAGTCTCTCTAGGCATTTCAACATAAACGAAGTTAAGCTGATCGGTCTAAAGTTCCTTGGATCGGAATAGTCATCTCTCCCCGGTTTAGGTATAAAAACTACCTTAACCTCTCGCCAAGGTGACGGAACATACCCCAAGGAAAGGCATGCCCAGAAGATTTCTCTCAGGTCTGCCCCCAAGTGGTCAATTCCCTCCCTAAGCATAACCGGATAGATACCATCCAGGCCCGGCGATTTGAAATTCTCAAAAGACATGATTGCATCCCTGACCTTTTCACTAGTGACCACAGATCTAGTTGTGTACCAGCACTTCCTACTGCTGCGAAGAGCAGGGATTTCGGTCACAGGCGCATTTGCCTTCTGCGACTCAATCACCGGGGCTCCCGGGAAGTGAGTCCCAAGTAAAGTCTGCAAAGACTCCTTTTTGGACTTGGTAAAATCACCATCCGAGCGTTTTAGAGAGTCTAGCTTAGCTGATTGATCCTTCTCTAGGACTTTGCAAAGCCTAGACGTCTCCCGTGCGCCTTCCAGTCTTTCACAGTAAGATCTAAATGATTCCCTCTTAGAGGTCCTCACCAGCTTCTTATACGTTCTCTGCGAAGATCTGTAGGCGATCCAGTCATCCTCATTGTTGCTCTTACAAGCTCTGTTGAGAATTTTCCTGGTACTTTTCCTTAGCTTCTGTAGTTCCCGATTCCACCAGGGAACCGTCTTGCCACATCTGCTCTTACTGATCGGGCAGGCCTCTTCATAGCTACTCATTAGGTCTCTATTCAGAGTGCTCAACCGGGATTCTATTGACTTTGGCGATCTTATCCTACCACTAGGACGCGCTTTGTCTGCAAGAAGCCGATTGAACGTAGGCCAATCAGTGTTTCTTGGGTTTCTTCTTTCCACCACGGGTGTTAGATCCGTGGCTAAAGAGAACACCAAGTAGCGATGATCAGAGAGTGAATCCTCATCTGATACATTCCATCCAGTCATTGATCCAACTATTCCAGCTGAACATAGCGATACATCAATGACCGCCCTTCTGTTTGGGGTGACAAATGTGGGAGTAGTCCCAGTGTTTAAAATCATCAGCCCGGCAGAAGTTATAAAATCAAAGAGACTTTTACCCCTGGCGTTACATTTGTTGCTACCCCAGCTGGTATGCTGGGAGTTGGCATCGCAGCCCACCACAAGTTCAAGTCTCTCCGATTCAGCGTACAAAACCAGGTCCTTTAACTCCTGTATCGGCGGCGGGAGTAAGGAGTCAAAGGGAAAGTAAGCTGAGGCAACTATCGTGCGCTTAAGCCTACCATTTTCTCGGTGTTGTACGACGACCGCTGACAGGTCCGGGCTTGAAATCTGTCTGAGCATGGTGGCATCAAGCAGATTGGAAGCCAGAACACAAGTCCTCGGCCGTATTGACCTTTCATCATAAAAGATCTTGGCCCCCGTGGTTGGACTAAGTCCGTAGATCCTACCGCCTCGAACCCACGGTTCCTGTACAAGTGCAATGTAGGGGGAGGCTTGCAGTTTTGTCAATTTTTCGCTCAAAAGATAGGACGAAGCCTTGGCACGCCGCAAGTTGATCTGGACAAATCTTATACCTTCAGGCACAGAAACGTCCGGAGTTTAAATCTTTGGATCCCTTTGCAGGGACCCTTAGATAATGTCCGCGTGAACAGTGAAAGAAACTCTATGGGAGAGAATTTCCACTGGATCTCTGCGTTTTGCTCTGGCGATCTGTCCATAGACAGTCACAAAAGCTCGTGCCTCACCACTTCCTGATTTGGTTAAATTTAACCGCATACAAGAAGTAGCTCAGCACCATCCGGTACCTGTCTCTTAGCATCGAGAAACTTCTCTGGTCAAGTACGATCACCAGGTTGAAACCATCTTCACCTGTGGTGGGATTCTTCCTGGGATTCATGTACTTGATGATCCAGTGTTTCGCATCGATGCCCGAATTCAGTTTGCCGAACATGCCAGTGATGTCACCTGCACTCTTGCGAGGACCAGGGATCCAACAACTGACATAATAGGGTTTGGCCAGGTCGGAGTCCAAAATGGTAAATTTGGGCCGACTGCCAGTACCCAATTTAGGAACGATCTGTGTGAGCCACTCCTTAGATGTTTGATTGGAGCAGGCGACTTGGAGGTGACCATCCACAAACTTCGCTTGCGTGAAGTTGTAAACTGGTCCCGACTCCGCTATCTCTCGCCACAGTTCGTTCTTAAGGATAGCGCACTGACCTTCGGTCAGTTTGCCACCCTTGCCAGACACACCTATCACAACAACCAGCGAAGAAGACGCAGCTTCTGCATACGTTCTCCTCCCTACCCTTGTGGAAGGTGTGTTTGTGCCAGAAGGGCCAGCCTCTGCAAGATCTCTCTCGCAGATTTTGACACCTTTCGGCACCTTGCGCTCAGAGATGCAGGTATCCGCTTTCGCCTCAACCTTGCGTCTCTTTCGTGCGCCGCCGCTGGCAGATTTGGCCTCTGTGCTGGCCGGCTGGGAGATCTTCGGTGTGACCGGTCCCTCCTTACCTTTCAGCGTCGTCGCTGAATCCCGATTTGCATCAGGAATCATCGATTTCTTGAACAGAGTCCTCTTCTGTCGACGGCTAAGAGCTTTCCCTGGTTCACGAAGTCCAGTCGGCGTAGCTTTGCATCCAGCCGCCGGTCCAGAACATTTCTGCTCCGAACATGCGACCTTAGCATCACCAGCCAACCTTTTTTTCGCTACCCCGGGTCGGCTCAGAGGTTTCGCTGCCTGACGTCCAGTCTCCAGGGAAACACCTGCAGTTAATGCTGCATTTGTCTCTCCGTCAGCCTTCGGCGGCAGCTTGCCCCTTTTGCGCAGTCTCCTACGTTGTCTGCGACTGAGAGCCTCCACAGGTTTCCAGAGTTCAGAGGAATGAGCACTCTTACTATCTGTACTTCCAGCGGGCGTCTCATTTGCACTAGTCGGAGTTACCTCCTCTAATGCATCCCTTCTCCTCTTATGTGAGGATTCGGGAAGAAACATCTTTACCCCTGGTACGGCCGTAGTCGGACTTCCAGCTGGTGCTGTACTCGCCTTTCCGGAGCCTGTGATCAGGGGGGATGCTATCAGCAAGTCCGAAAACTTGCTGGCCATGGAGTCTTCCACGATGGTAACCTGTGAGCTTCCACTGCAACCAGGGTCCTCCATTGCAGTCATACATGAGGTTGGGGCCTGCAGAATCCGAGCCCCTGCCGTGCTGAGCACGGGTGGATTTCCAGACTCAGTCTGGCTGCCACCTGCAGAGATAAAATCCTTGGGATTCATCCTCATGCTTACTACAGCCATCAGGCTGCAAATATACGCATTTTACTGAGGATAGAGTTACCTCGTTACCTCAAACCCTCCTCCTTTCTCCGGGCTTGGGACCGGCATATCACAAGTTAGACTTGTGAGCGGCGGAGTTCCTATTGGACCTATTCTGCATATACACCAATGTATCCTGAAAGTTTCAACTCAATCGAATGGCGCGTTCCCGAGATTATCTCACTGAAATTTTTTGATGATATATATATATATATATATATATATATATATATATATATATATATATATATATATATATATATATATATATATATATATACGGAAATATGAATTTTTGGCCGAATCGATTTTAATACTAATGTTCTTCGAACATTAGTAATAAAAAAAAACCTCACACAAAATTGTTTTTCTGGTAAAACTCGACTTGATGCACCACATAGCGGTTACATGAATTTTGCCCATATATGTCTGGCTAATATGTTTGTGTTTTATGGCTGTGTGTTTGCTTGTTTGTTTTTCTTAATTGTGTAGTCTTCTCGAGTATTATTTTGTATAATTTGGTGTGTTTTTCTTCAATTTGCGACCTCTGCTACCACCTATTCGCCCTCTGGTGGTACAATTTCCCGGTTGTGGTGCATCAAGTCGAATTTACCCGCTGATCCTTACGAACTGGCCAATTTTTCACGGCTTTGATGTTTAGAAGGTCAATTTTTAGCCCTCCTGTGTAAACTACATTACTAGGGTATTTCATTTCACTGCAAAAGAGATCGAACTTTCAAATACGACCTCCATGTTCTTCAAGTGCTTTTCGAATGTTTTTCCAAACACAATGATTCGTACAGATAAGCCAAATGCATTTTCCAGCACAAGTTCCTTTAACCATAAGTCGTTCAAAGGTTGGAGGAGCATTCCAGAGTCTGAATGGCAGCACAACGAATCACCAGAGTTCGGTCTCCGCAGAAAAGGCTGTCTTTTCACAGGCAATTTTCTCAGTTTAAACCTGACAGTATACGGTCCTTAAATCTAATATCGAAAACCAATTTACGCTGGCCAGAGTATCCATGATGTCGTCCACTTATAGAAAGGGGTAGCTGTAGTTTTTTGCTCTACAGTCATAGCACAAGACCGTGTACTGCCATTCTTCTTTGCAACCAAGACTGCTGGAGATGACCATGGGCTGTTCCAAGAGTGGATGATCTCTTGTTTTTGCATGTCATGTATCAATTTGGTGACCTAAGCTTGTTTAGTAAATGGTAAGCGCTAGGGAGTCTCTCGAATCGGGTTCAATGCGTAGCCAAATCAGTTCCTGTGCAATTTTCATCTCAAATCAAGAAAATATCAAAACTTCAAATTAAATGGACTCTGGTTGGTATTATCCGTCGCTTAGTGGTGAAGACTGTAACAGAGTCTTTGCTGAATCGCCTATCTTTCTACTGGGTACATTTTCGTGATTGCACATCTGCAGTATCCAAGAAGGTGATGTAAGCAACTGGATGTCAGCCGGCGTTTATCTCTTCTTCCTCTATTTGCTTCCTTGCTCCGCCCATACAGGATCATGATTTTCCTCTGTGATTCTGATTAAAATCCTTCTCCTTGCCAGCATAAAGCTGCTGTGTGCTGGAGATTTAATTTGATCTATAATACATTGTAGTTCCTAAACAAATTTAGCCCACATAATGTTTTCCAACGACTTTGGTATTTTCCAGATTTCGCTGACAACGATTCGCAGCTGGTTATTCTACCTCCTGTTGCCTACTAATGGTATTTTCACGTACTTCCACTTGATCACTCTTTCTCTTAATTCCAGGCTGAAACTGCGATTATGCATTAATCGGTTATTTCTGCTACCAAGAATCGATGCTGGAATACTAAATCATCTAGCTGCATCTGGTGAATGATTCCTTCGTCAGCTGGAACAGTAGTCGCCCAAAGTACATATCGCCCAGTCTTACTAAGTTTCCAGGTTTTCACCAAGTTCATTCGCAGGATCGAGTTCATCGCGCTAGTATCAATAGTGATGTTGCAAAGTTTGCTATCGATTTTTCCCAGCCGACTCAAGTCATTTTAGGGTCGATACAATCTGGAGACTTTAGTGATGGCTTTTGGAGTCGACAATTTGAAGGAAAATGCCTCGCAACCATGAGGTTGGCTCTTACTAGCCAAATCTCGTCTTCCATTTCTTTCTGTAATCACATCTTTTTGTCCATGGTTCCTACATTCCTACATATTATAGAGGTCCACCTGTCGTTGATTCTCTGGCGACATAGGAACATTGGAACATTCCTATGGAGTACCTGCTTTACCGATTCGTATGTAAAGAATCTTTCAGTGCCCGTTTGTCAGCCAAACGAAGTGCTTGTTTAAGTTCTTTATCACGTACTCCCTGGATGTAAGCATCTTTCGACGTCCGTTTCATCTCTAGGTTCTGGATTTATTAGCTACTTGATGAACTGTCCTAATATACCTACCTCCTAATATACCAGTAGTTTGGTCACGCGTTCACAGTGATTTCAACGGTTGCATTTTTTTTTGTAGACGGTTCAGAAGACTACCCTTTGCAAATCGGCACTTTACCAGTTGATTCAGTCGGAACGGTTCGCACAGTGTTGATACACTCTAGATCCGATTTGACCAAATCGATTTCTTCTTTAATTTTTACAAATTGCTGCTTCACTTCCGTAGTTTGAGTGTGTAGCTGCTGTTTTTCTTCTGCAGCCTGAGTATCGAACTACCGCTGGAACTGGTGCTTGATTTTTGTCAAATATAGCTCACTTTTTCCAGGGTGCGCACCAATTGTACTGGATTGCTGTACTTAAATGTCTATGGCGAAACGAGGGTGCTCTGGTGGAACAGGGAGTTAGAAAAACTCAAAAGAGCTCCAAGAACGCAGTTTAATCGAGCTAAAATTACATCAAACTGGGAAGCCTATAAGAAGAAACTCTCAGAATACAACAAAGAGCTAAGAAAATCCAAGAGAACGACTTGGAGCGACTTCACTGAAAAAAATCCACATAGCGCCCAGAGCCATGTAACATAGCGCATTATTTATGGTCCCATACGCCATGTACATAGTACTCTGAGCCATGCAATATGGCTCCCAGCGCCATAATCTCAGAATCTACATAGCGCGTGGTCTCATGTTACATGGCGCAGCACTTATGGTGCCACACGCTATGTACATAGTACCCTGAGCCATGCAGTATAGCTCCCAGCGCCATAATTACATGGCGCAGAAATTATGGCCCCACACGCCATATTACATAGTGCCATGAGCCATGTAATATGGCTCATGGCACTACAATTATAACTCGCAGCCATACTGCGTGAGGGGATCTATAAATGTCAGCAAGTGATACTTGAGTATCATCGATAGATCGAGAACATTCTCAATCGGCTAAGGGAGCATATTATTGAATGGCTCCTTCGGTGACTCTAAAAGCAGCCAGCGTCTGTTTGTTGCAAGCAAGTGACTTCTCCGTGTGCTCATTTATGGTAAGTAGCACTGTTTTGACTGATTTGCTTCTTCAATGTACTATAGTCCTCCACGCCATGTACTATAGTCCTCCACGCCATGTACTATAGTCCTCCACGCCATGTACTATAGTTCTCCACGCCATGTACTATAGTCCTCCACGCCATACAGTATAGTCTTCCACGCCATGCAGTATAGTCCTCCACGCCATACAGTATAGTCCTCCACGCCATACAGTATAGTCCTCCACGCCATACAGTATAGTCCTCCACGCCATACAGTATAGTCCTCCACGCCATGTGTTATAGCTCTCCACGCCATGCACTATAGCTCTCCACGCCATGTGCTATAGTCCTCCATGCCATGTAATATAGTCCGCCACGCCATGTACATGGCGTGGAGGACTATAGTACATGGCGTGGAAGACTATAGTACATGGCGTGTAGGCCTATGTACTTTTCGCCATGTATTATGGCGTGTGGCGCTATATTTTATCACAATCCCTAAATCGACTATTTACATGGCGCCAGAAGTCTATAAATTATGGCGTCTGGCGCCATGTGTTTTCTCAGTGTTCTGCGAAAGTCTCAATACCATCCCAGGTACTGTAAGGATGCAGAAAGTTCTGTTCAAAGACTACCAAGGACATATAGGACAAATTAAAACTCTGAATGGAGGGATGACGACCACTTTTGGTGAAACACTAGAAATGCTGCTTAGAACACACTTTCCAAGGTGCAAAATTAGGAGCAGCGATGAGGCTGAGGAAGAAGGAGGAAGGCCCGGATTTGACATCTCACTCACTTCTGATTAAGCAAACCATCACGTAAGAAAAGGTTGACTGGGCAATAAATGCCTTCACATCCTTTAAATCACCAAGAACAGACGGAATCTATCCAGCTCTGCTACAAAGAACCATGGGGAAACTAAAAATCATTCCGGCACACATATTTAGAGCGAGCCTGGAACTCAACTATAATCCAAAATCGTGTAGACTGGCACGGTTTGTGTTCAACCTTAAGGGTGGTAACAAACCGACTGACTTGCCAAAATAATACAGGCCAATTAGCCTCACATGTTTCATATTAAAAACCATAGAAAAACTGTTTAACCTATACATAAGGAGTGATCTTCTGGTAAAGATGCCACTTCACAAATTTAAATTTGCCTACCAAAAAGGCAAATCAATTATATCAGCTACACACAAGCTGGGAGAAATAATAGAAAAGGCATTGGATGGCAAATAAATTGCACTATGGACATAGAAGAAGCCTTTGACAATGCGAGACATGACTTGCTCTACCACGCTCTCCAGAAGACGTATGCTTCTCAAGAAGTAGTGAAGTGGGCGAGTAAAATGCTAATACGAAACTGAAGGATGCAACACTAAGGGCGGACACTAATAATAATAATAATAAATTTATTTTCATAATGCATAATAAGTGCAATAAAATAGTGAACAATAACGTAATTTCAGTTAATATTACAACTATGTACTAACTATTTAGTGAATAAAATAATTCACTAAATAGTTAGTACATCCAATATTCAATCAATTATAGTTATGCACATGAATGGGTACCTCCTAGCTAATGCTGTGTTGAGGTTACCTTCTTATAATTTAAGGTGCGATAGGTGACAGGTGATCAAAATATTACTCGATTTAAAAATTTTACTGGCTTCTATATTACGTTTTAAAAAGTATATCAAGCTTGTCCCACTACAGTTCTCAGAAAAAATGATTCAATGTCTTGCATAGAGAATATCCAAAATTTTAAATGTTTTAGAAATTGATTCACGTTATCTATAGATGAAATTGAGCTGAGAAGGGAGCTAAACAATTTTGGTGCGCAGAACTTGAAAGACCTTTTATAAGCTTCCAATCTAGGAAAAGGAACTGAGATTTGGTTTCTTGCTTGCAACCTACTCAAATAAACTTTAGCACTACCTCTCATGTGGCCCCCTCTAATATAAAAAAACTCGTAACACACGATAAACAAACAAATTCCTTAAAGGCAATATCTTCAAGATATTAAAAATTGGAAAAAATCTTTCGTATCTACTAGCTCCCATTATTACCCTGACTATTTTTTTTTGCAAGATGACAACAGGTTCAATCGAAGAAAAAAAGTTTCCACTCCAAAGTGCTAAACAATACAGCAATTTCGACCGAACTATAGCGTAGTAGACAGAACGAAGTACGGAGATAGGACAGATATATCTTAAGTAATAGAAAATTCTTAAACACGAATTCATATACTTTTTTAAACCTGCAATGTGGTGCTTTCAGTTTAAATTTTCATCAACCAAGATTCCTAAGTATTTCATTTTATCAACTTGATCTATTTCGATACAGTGTTCATGACAAATATCATTTTTTAAAAGACATCTTTTGCATTTGTAAAATAATCTGCCTATATCATCTTGTCTATCTCTAAGTGAAAAACGAACAAACTTCGTTTTGATGCTCAGAGCCATTCTGTTTATAGTGAACCATAATAGGAGGGGATGTCCGCAGGGTGGGGTTTATCCCCCTTGCTATGGTCTCTACTAGCTGATGACCTTCTCGTAACCCTCAATAATAAAGGCCTAACTGCTCTCGGCTACGCGGAAGACATCACGGTAATTATTATTGGGGCTTACACATGGGTATCTTGAGATCCAGAATTGAAAAAGACTAAAATGATACAACCCAATGGTGCAAAGAAGAGGGTTTATCCATTAATTCTCTAAAAACTAGCATAGTACCTTTCACCAGAAAAAGAAAAATTAAAATAGGAGCCCTAAATATTAGGGGCACAGTCCTATGTCTGCAGGAAGAGGTAAAGTATCTAGGAATCCACCTAGATAGGAAACTCACCTGGGATAATCATCTAAACAAAACAACACTGAAGGCCACTAAGGCACTCTGGGCGACAAAACAAATACTTGGGCGCAATCGGGGAATATCTCCAAGGCAGACACTATGGGCATACAAACAAATGGAGAGAGCTTCATTACAATTTTTTCAATCATGGTAAGCACAAGTGTGGAGTGATTAGTTCCACGACTCACTTTACACATGATTTAAATGAGCTACCTAATCAGAGCTAGGTGAACTCAAAGCTTGGTGTGCGGACTGTTGTCCGAACGTGGATTCGACCCAGGGTCCCCACACGCAAGAAAACAGTGCTTCACCCACTAGGCTATTCAAGCTTCCAAGAAAACCACACAAAAACGTGCTGCTAGTAAACTCAACAAGCTTCAAAGAATGGCCTACCTGCTGATTACAGGAAAAATGAGGCAGGAATGGAGGCCTTTCTAAATCTAGAGCTGCTACACCTCAAAATTCAGAAGGAAGCAGCGAAACAGGCTATTAGCCTACAACATGCCTATAGGTACAAATCAGGATACCTGAAAGGCCACTTCAAAATCCTGGAGGACATCAGGTCCATAATGGAAATGTTGAACTTCAGTGACCAAATAAAGACCAAAGCAGCCTTCGGGAAGAGGTTCAAGGTCACAATTCTATCAAGGAACAGATGGGAAGATGACCCATCTCCC
The DNA here is from genome assembly GCA_963978885.1 of Nemotelus pantherinus. Taxonomy (NCBI): domain Eukaryota; kingdom Metazoa; phylum Arthropoda; class Insecta; order Diptera; family Stratiomyidae; genus Nemotelus; species Nemotelus pantherinus. Next base: position 212,427,935 of record OZ022264.1, on the reverse strand, counting down.
TGATTTAAAAGAGCACAAATGTGATATACGTATGGTTCGCGGATGGATTGTGGAGTAGGAGCAGGGATCGTAGGTCCCAAATGCAAATTGCATTTCGCTCTCCCGAACGAGGCCAACATTTATCAAGCAGAACTATCTGCCATACTTAGAGCCCCAGAAATAATAAAGATAAGAAACAATAAAAGGGTCAGAATTAAGATCCTATCGGATAGTCAAAAGGTGCGCATGGCTATCAATCGCGGTCAAATAAATTCAGAGAGGTAGGAGATACCCTAAATCAAATAGGGGCACAGAACAGTTTCGAGTTGATATGGATCCCCGGTCATGAGGGACACCAAAGAAACGGGGAAGCTGATTCCAAAGCCAAGGAAGGAGCAAGAATGCCCTTTATAGGTCCTTCTCCGTTATGGGGCTTTAAGAAATTAAAACATGGAGTGCAATCATTAGTGAAATGGCTCGTGATCTTAATGGTTTCACACTCTTAAATATTGATTTCTAAATGTATCATCTATTTATCAATATATTTATTGATTTATCAGTAAACTACTCCTTTTGTTTAAAATAGCATATATGACAATATACTTACTATTTAGCACGCATGGAAAAATCACATAAAAATTCAACGTACTCGAACGAAAGTACAAGGCCTCTGTAGAGTAAAGTACCATTGTAAGCGCCAGAGCACATCCTCCCATACTAACAACGCTGCAATTTTGAAACAATGTTTATCGACGAGCGAGCAATAAATATTTGCAAACAAGCGACCTGTTGCCATATAGCACAGTTCATGCAATTGTACTTACGGTTTATAATGTATGTATAAAGTGCAGTGAACTAAGGCAATTGCTTTCAGTAAACAATACATTCCGATTATCCTCGAAACCGTGTAGTCTCCTGCGAAATAATAGAAAAAAAGAGAACAGTAATTTAGTTTTTAATACCTTTCATTGTTTTAATGTGCATGTAAATAAAGGCGTGAAACGAAGGCTGTCGAATAGCGATAACTTACCTTCAATAAACTGTGTATCTGAATGGTCCCCTAGGAAGCTTCGCTTCTCAATATAGCAACGAAATGCCGTGCCCAAGTCCATGAACGCCACAAATGCAATCCACCCTCGGAATGCATACAATAATTTCCGCTCCATTTTTGTTTGTTTATTTTTTACCGCCACCCTAGTAGTTTTGGGAGAGAAATCGAATAAGTATCGAAATGACAATTTGCACAATATATGGGATGTTGATAAGATAATGTGAGACAACTGCCTTTAACTGTCTTTTTATCGAATATTTTTGATATTTTATGTATTTGAAAATCGACAATATTGAGACTTCGAAATTATTCCATGAGTGCTATTTTGAAATAGGAAGAAGAGATATGTATGCATGTTTGCACCTTTTCCTGTTTACATGGCTTGAATTATAATATTATTTACAAATTTGAAGAATCGTAAATTCCCAAAGATTGGTATTTAATTCAATCTAGTATTGCAAACTTTTCTTCAGCCCCGATTACATGTACCGACTTAAATTAACATTTTAAATTGGTAGGATTGGAAGATAATAAGCTTTTAGAACTTACATCGTAAAACTGGTAAAGTAATCAGAATCTTATATAGCACACAAGTTCAAAATTAAATTAAATTTTAAGCACTAATACCAATTTAATACAACTAACAAACTAAATTGAAAATATGAGCTGCATTATATGATTCAATGAGAATGAGCTCACTAATAGGTTGATAAAGTTTATCCAACAAACATCGATCAATCAGATGTTCAGTATTAATTATTGCTATACATTCTGGTATCATAAAATGCTAGTATGTTGAGATAATTTATTGCTCTTCCAATTAATAACTATTTTGAACATTTAAATGCTTGAATGCATAAATTTTATATTTAACTAGTAAATTGTTTTTGATAAAAGTTCTACATTGAAAAAACTCCACATAGCACGTAGTCCTATGTAACATAGCGCAGCATTTATGGTCGCAATGACTATGTGCATAGTACTCTGAACCATAAAATATAGCTCAAAGATGAACCATACTCTGAACCATGAAATATAGCTCCGTGTAGTGTTTCGCATCAAATAAAGTATTTATGAAGTGTGTGTGTGTGTGTGTGTGTGTGTGTGTGTGTGTGTGTGTGTGTGTGTGTGTGTGTGTGTGTGTGTGTGTGTGTGTGTGTGAGTGTGTGTGGGTTGGGAGAGAGACGCATTGGCACCTCTAGGCATTCAGTCCAAAAGACCCATTGTACTCATTACCCCCTGCCTACCATAGTTACCCGGACTTCTTGATAAAATTTAGGATCACTGATAGGGAAAAAAGGCGATCTTCTGCATACGTGCCACATCCCAGCCAAAGCATTGATATCAGAGGCGCGCAAAAGCTGGGCATTCACAGAGGAAATGCTCCGCAGAGTCAGCCTCTTCTAGGCAGGATGAACAGAGGTCATCATGTACAACACCTATTTGGTACATATGTCCTCCTAGGAAGTTATGTCCTGTGAGAATGCCTGTCATGGCTCTGCAAACTTCCCTGCTCTTATTGAGCAAGAATCCTGCAGTCACATGGTTGGGCTCTGAAATTAAGACATTCGTGTGCCTGGCCACACCAGGAGTAGGAGTCATCCTCCTATCTTTGTGAGCATAAACTACCCACTTCCGAGGAATGGCATGTGTAGATGCGGTCGGCACACCCAAGGCGGGTTCAGGGCCCTGTAGTGGAAGCCCCGAACCTTGCTTCGCAATAGCATCAGCAATTTCATTTCCCTTTATGGAGTACTTTAAATTATAAAATCTGATTTGAAGCATGGAAAATAGAAACACGTAGATTTCTTACTTCAAGAAATTTGAATACCTTTACGCAATGAAAAGATAGCAAAGGAAAAGCTGCGAAAATATTAAGCTATAGCATTCTAGTGGTCACTCCAGTTTTATATTGGGTGGTTGCATTGAAATTGTTGGCTTTGTTCTTAGTGAAACATATATTTTTAAAGCAAAGATAAAATATTCAATCTTGAAAATCAACATTAAAACCTAATACCCTATGTCACCGTGGCAGTAAACAAAATATTCAGTTTTAATAGAAGGTTGATGAACTTATCGTCCACGCATGAAATTATTCATCGCCCGGAAAAGAAAAAAATCTGATAGTGAAATGTCGAGAAAATATAATGAATGAGGCAAAGATTCAATGCAAATGAAAATGAATTCTTGGTGAACGCCGCTGTATGTGGTCATCTGTTTGCCCTAGAGGAGAATGACACCATTCCTTCTCACGAGTGCTGCACGCTTACATGTTAATTCGTGACAAACCTCCTGCAGTTGCTAAGAGTATCCATCAGGCGTAATGCTTTTGGTAGGTTCCATCCGCAGCAGTGGCGAGGGGTGAAATATCGATGGATGGAAGTCGAATATCTATCCACCATTTTATATATAATAATGTTGTTTCGCATTCTGATGTTTGTCATACTTAATAATCTCTATTTAATTCTCAAAATATCATAATTCAAAAACAAATCAGAGAGCAGGTTTTATAGGGTTACCTTTAATATCAATGATATAAATAATGAGTATAAAAAAGAGACCTTGAAAAACCGCCAGTCTGAGACCGCAGAACGGTAAATGGAAAAAAATACAATTTTAAAAATATCTTGGAAATAAAACAGTTGAAATGTAAAATTTGGCGAAAAACCCTTAGCACAGGGATATATAGACAATTCTTAACATAAAGGTATATAGACAAACTGTTCTGTGACATTTACAATTTATAATTACAATGTTTTTAAGTGTAACGTATAAACATACTTTAAGCAAACATTTTAAAAATATCAAATTTCAGATTTCCCACGGCAAATAGTTTTATGCACAAAATTTTATTCTATTTTCTGCCTCTTGCATTTTATTAAATATTATCTAATTAGAAAGATGCAAAATAATATTAAGCATAACAGTTTATCGCAATACAAGAATTCATATCTAAAAACTAGCATAAGACAAATTTTAGTTTTTAAATACCGAGAAAATGTTGTCTGCATACTCATATCTCAAATATATTATCTTCGCCTGCTGCTTTTTCTGTGAGCAATACAACTCCCCATCGAAAGTAATCCTCACATGAAATTAGCACAGCAGCAATGCTGAATGAACCGATCGAAACTTTCTTCCATTCTCGAACCATTTTTCTAATTTTTCACTTGTTGAAGAGAGACGATGCTACCATTTCAGCAAGAAACGAAAAGAGACAAACACAAGACAATCCACATTTGGCCAAAGCCTCCAGTGGCTCACGAATAAATATTTGCAAGCCGGAAAATTTCGGCTTATGAATGAGAATTTTTATGTCATCCTATAATAGAGAAGATGTGTGATATTAAGTCAATGGAAATGATCTGTACGTGGTAAGATGCATACATGTTGGGATGTTTTCAAAAGGGAAGCCGGAAGGAATCGGGTTGTATGGACGCTTCGCCACTGATCCGCAGATATAAAAGAAAATGGATACGAAATGGCTATCCGTGTACTCATACGTGAGTTAGCCTTTTTTAATACACGCACAACATTGCTCTCTCACAAAAATTCCTAACTCACAAACGAAAAGCCAAATGCTGTCTCTTATTTACTAAAAATGTGAAGAATATCAGATCGGGGAAAAACGTCCAACGGGCAAAACGAAAAGAAATGTCAATGGCAGATTGATTAGTGTCGGTGAATGAAAACATTGACTTTAAGTCAAAATTACTCACAGAAAATTTTGAAATTGTTCGACGTGTACCGTAAAAACATAAATCTACGTGAATACGCGATAATCTGTGTCGGTTCCCCGAATAAATTAGCGGTCGAATTTCAATTTAGTCCGAGTATGAGGTGCCGCGTTGCAGGCTGCAATAGTAGCAATAGAAGTACTTCGCGAGGAATATCGTATTTCGGGTAAGTGAAAGTAACCTTTGGCATCAATTTCGTCTTCTTTTTGAGTGAAATCATAATTAATTTCATTTACAAAAAACATTTTAATTTTCACTCGCCGGTTGCGGAAAAAGAAATGTCAAACGACGTTCAAAATGGACATCTCTTGTGGTTTTTACATTGACGTTACCGTATGAACTGTGTAGGGCACTAGTGAGATAGTAGAAACGTAGTGGATACGGACGGTATAACTTTCCACCATTAACCTGTTCGATCCTCTCGCGCACAAAGCATGTTAAAGCTGCCTTTCCGCCATTTCGTTCTGATTGTCAAATTGGAGGGGAAGTACTTGGATTTGACTAGATTTGACGTTCAGCGGATAAAAAATTACTACCATCCCCTTCAATGTAAATCTTATGGGCGTGTCCACTCCATTTCTACTACCTCACTGTAGGGCACACACCCGTACCTCATTCTCACACTAATAAGCAGAAAGTCGAAAATTGGACAATTTCTCTCGTTCGATTTCTAATCCATTCTCTTTTATATCTGTGGTTCTATCAGTTGATACCACACGAAACTTGTGTAATGCCACCGAAAACACAATAAGCTCTTCCAGTAGTGAACACTTGGCTTCGGAATAATTATGAGAGGATCATCTGGGGATGACCACTGATATTTGCGTTGGCTATTATCGTAGGCAACTTATTTTTTTATCAGATATAACCATTCGGCTCAAAAACGCATCCTATTTGGTGCACAACTACAGCAAAGTCCATATCCCTACAAGCTCCACTATGTTGTTTTTGGTGAGTTTCTGAGGAACCCATTGATCAAGCCGTCGTTTTTCCCCAGACGTCGTAGTTCATGTTTAAGTTCATGTATAATTCGTGTGAAGTTTAACGGAGATTGTTTTTTTTTTGTAAGCAAGAAGATCCGTGTCATTTATTCGGGACAATACACCAGAATGGTCTTCATCTTCAAAACTGTCGTGATATTTAGAGATTGTAGAGATTTTTGAAGCAGCATGGGAGAAAGCATGCAAGTTTAGACATCTTGAAGTAATGAAGCGTATATGTAGATCAAATTTTACTTTGGGATCGAATATGATCTCAAGATGTTGTATGATTCTATATGCAGTAAAATATCAACAGACAAAAAGTAGTCTAAAAACCGCAAATTAGGTTTTTTGGTGAAGGATATAACAAGATATTTGGAAACATTAAGAGAGATAACTTTTCTTGAATACTATGTTTTTAACGCTAATAGGTCAGACTGAAATAACACAGAATCATTGAAGGAGGATACATCTCTGAATAGTTTCAGGTCATCAGCATACAGGAGAGAATTTGATGAAAATATTGAAGGAAGATAATTAATGAAAAGTGCGAACAGCAGTGGACCGAGTATGGAACATTGCGGAACACTGGAAGCGGGATAAAAAAAAGAATAGCTACCATTTAGGACAACTTTACTAGGGCGAATAAAGATATATAAAGCGAACCAGGACGAGAGAGGGCCGGATATTCCAAATAAACTGAGTTTTTCAAGGAGAACGAAGTGATTAACTTTGTCCAAGGCTTTCGAAAAGTCAGTGTAACTTACATGGGCTTGCTGTCCAGCGTCAAGCGTAGAGGCCACAAAGTTAACGAATTCGACTAAATTATTGGGTTGAGTCATAAATACTTGTCGATGCAGGTAGAGGGCAATTGAAATTTCTCTGAATTCCTTATTAATTGTAGTGGGGTGATCGTTTTGCTTTTAAATGGCAGGTATGGGTTAGTCATTCTTAATTTAGATGTTTGACAGTGCGCACATACATTTTTGTGAAAAATACAGGTGTTAGAAATGGAAAATTTGAAAGTGAATTTTAGACATATTATGTTGTGGGAGTTTAAACTTGGAAACAAGGCTAGGGCAACAACTGAAAAAATATGCAGTGTTTATGGTAGTGTAGTAATAAGTGAAAGAACAGTGAGAAATTGGTTCACTAAATTCCGTTCCGGAGCTTCAGGATGATCCAAAGCCGGGTCGGTCTTCTGATTTTGACGATAAGCAATTAAAAATTTTGGTAGAAAAAAACCTGGATAAAAAACTGGATACATCTCAATCAACTGTGCGCCGGCACCTTGAAAAGCTAAGGAAAGTTTGTAAACTTGGAGTCTGGGTGCCACACAATCTCACTGAAAACAACAAGGTGAACAGAATGTCGATTGCCACAAGTCTCCTCTCACGCCAAAGAAATGAGCCTTTCTTGACCAATATTGTTACAGGGGATGAAAAGTGGATAACCTATGAAAATGTCGTCAGGAAAAGGCAGTGGCTGGATAAAGACACGGCACCGGAACCTGATCATAAAGCTAGTATTCAGGGCAAAGAAATTTTATTGCGTGTATGGTGGGATCGCCAGGGTATCATTCACAATGAGCTGATGAATCGCAACCAAACAGTTACAGCAAACGTGTATGTTCAACAGCTACAACAAGTGCAACAAAAACTTATTAACAAGCGTCCAGCGTTGATTAATCGACGGCAAGTAGCGTTACTGCATGACAATGCCCCCACACCACTAGGATAACCCAGCACAAAATATTGGAGCTAAGCTGGTTCGTTTTACCTCACCCACCATATTCACCCGACCTTGCTCCAACCGATTTTCATATTTTCCGATCGCTTCAGAATTCCCTTAACGGAAAAACTTTTACCAACGATGACCAGGTACTTCAGCACATCGACTGCTTTTTTGCAACGAAGCCAAGAACATTCTGCGAGGAGGGAATTGACACATTGCCTAATAGATGGCAACAAGTAATAAATAATAATGGTGAATATATTATAGATTAGTTTATGAATTTGTAATTTTTATAATGAAATAAATTTATAGCACAAAATCGGCAATTACTTATGACTCAACCCAATAGATGCAGTCATATTTTTACTCCGAATAATTTAGCCAAATGCTCCTTGGATATTAGATTCATAACAGTACAGTAAACCCTGATGTAAACGACCCTCTTCAAAAGCTTGGGAGAGCAGGACTGGAGCAGGATGGGTGAGATATTGGTCAGATTTCAATATTAGGAAAACATTAGAGTAAACATTGTAGGATACGGACAAGGGAATATAAGTACATAGGAAAGAAGAAAGAGACTAATAAAAATAAAAATCCGTAGTTTCTCCTACTACAAAATTGTTTATTTGCGTAGATACGTATTTCGGGAGCTATTTACTCCCTTCTTCAGTACTTTAGCTACTAAATCATTTGCAAGGTCACATGGGCTTAAATACAAAATCGGTACAAAGATACAGGTAAAAATTATAAAAGTTACGTTAAAAGTGGGAAGATACGTAACTCTAGTAAAAGTAATTAGAGAAATATTAAAAGTAGTTAGTGTAACACGCCCATTAAAAAGTAATTAGTGTAAAATGCTCATTAAAAAGTAATTTAGTGTGACACGCGATTTGTCCATCTTTTGGCGAGCAGTTTTATTAATTTGGATGAACAATTTCCTTCGTCTGTGTTCATCAACTTTTCCGCATCCTTCCGCAACATTTCTAAACTCTCCCAGGCGTCCAAAGTATAGGGTTTGTTTACGTGTCGTAACAATTCCAGGTTTTCTTTCGTCACAGAATGTCCTTCTTCGATAATATGCATTGCCACCGCTGATCGAACCGAATTAATTCCTCGTCTTTCCCCGCTTGCTACTTCCTTTATGTGCTCTTGGAACCTCGTCGTGATGAGCCGTTTCGTCTGGCCAATGTAATATTTATCGCAATCACCGCAGCTTATTTGATATATACCGCTTTTTTCTCCGTCCGTTAGTGGGTCCTTCTCGCTTCCTAATCGTCTTTTCAGCGTAGCGTCTCTACTGGATCCGACAACTTTGATGTTGAACTTTTCGATAAATGATTTGATTTTGTAGAAATTACTGGACATCGGTATACTAATCCATTTTGTTTCTTCTCTGGCGTTGGCTTGTTCGAATAATGTTGTATGCTGGTTTTTCCATATTTGGTCTTCTTTCTTCCTCATTAGTTTTTTAATTGCTTCGATGCAGTACCCGTTCTTTGTTGCTGTATCGAGGATGTATGCCCTTTCTTTTTGAAAACCTGTTTTTGTTAAGGGGTATGTGAACAGCCGATGTACCATTGAGTTATATGCCGCCATTTTTTGTGTTGTGGTATGTGATGAGGTTTGAACTATCGTCCTCTGAGTCGCAGTTGGTTTTCGGTATACTTCATATTCGAGCTTCCCGCTGTTGTTTATTATCCGCAGATCTAAGAATGGTAGTGAGTGCTCTTTTTCCATTTCCATTGTAAATTGGATTTTCGGGTGAATGTTGTTAATCTCTTTCAGGATATTCTCGGCCTTATCTTTTTGAACTATGGCGAAGACATCGTCGACATACCTTAGCCATACTCTCGGCATTACTCCTTTTTCCTCAATGATTGTTTCAATGTAGGCCATGAACATTTCGGTTACCAGTGGTGACATTGGGTTGCCCATCGAAACACCTGCTGTCGTTTTGTAAAATTTTCCGCGGGACGTAAAGTAGCCTTCGCTCATACAAAGTGACGATAGTTTTATATAGGCTCTCACCTTCTTCCTCCATTCTGGTATGTTTTCAAATTTGTTGAGCCAAACTTCTAGTTGGTAAATGGCTTGTTTGACAGGTGTGTTGGGGAATAACGCCTTAACGTCGAAGGATATAAGTACCTCGTTGTCGTTGATGTTTCCGCCGTTCTGTAACTTGTTGATAAGTTCGCTCGTGTTCCTAACCGCGTGTTTTCCGTATGTGTCTCCAAGGGCCGCAAATTCTTGAATTAACCATTTCGCGATGTTATATGTTGGGGAATTGGAATCAGCGATTATCTCTCTCATTTCATTCCCCTCCTTATGTATTTTCGGCTGACATCTAATCCTTGGTAGCGATGGGTTCGGCATTCTTAGTTTTGTGACTTCCTTGAAGATGGTACTGGCTTCTTTTAGGGCTCGATCCACCCGTTTTATGGAATCCGGCAGTGGGTCCTTGCGCAATTCAAAGAAGTTACCATTATTAAGTTTTGTAGCCACTGCATTGTCGTAGTCGGTTTTGTCCATTATAACTACATTGTTACCTTTGTTACCTTGTTCACCACGTAATTCGGTAGTATGGCCATGGGATTCTCCTTATTCATGCTCTTATGTGTCAATTGAGCCCATTTCCTTTTATGCGCTTTCCGTTTCTTGGCTACTTCACATTCAAATGCTCTATGTATCTTCACTATGTATCTATGCGCTCATAGATAGTCAGCTTTAAAAAAAGTTGCACCGAGGTTTTACAGATTTTCTTTTAAGTTGACAAAAACTAAAAATTATGGAAAGTGGGGAATGATGAGGGTCGGGATTTACATAGAAAGATAAATAAGCGGAAAGAAAAATATGATCCGGGGGAATATTTGAAATAATTAAGTCTAATATACGATCATTGGTATTAAGTATATTGTTGTACTGAGGTAAAGAACATGCAGAAAGAAAAGAGGAGAGGGAGATGAAAATCGAATCCGTTGAGAAAACAAAAAAGGCATATCTCATTGAACGGATAGAAGGCTAAAGTGACCACATTTAATTACAGGAGAAAAACCCATGAAGATGAAATTGGATAACTTACGAAAAAAAACATTCCTAAACATACATATATCGATGCATTGCACGGTATAAAGGTGCATACAAGTAATAAGAAATCAGTAGTTGACATAGTTACACGACACAACACACACTCAACGGGATACGACACCTGTAGTTTCAAGCACCAATTACGATCATATCTATAAATATAGTGCAGAGAGAAAATTTCGTTACTAAAAATATTGTCACTAAGCCATCTATCTGTTAAGCAAATAATAAAATGGAAGCAATCTCGAGTTCCTCCAGCCCACGCAAATTCTGGTAGCATAAACAGCAATTATGCAGCTTTTTGGGAAGAGAAATACGGTTATTGACCAGAAGAGGTGCCGTGCTTAGACGAAAATTTCGCCGCTGATTGCGTTTTACAAATGGCTGCTTAACTAAGATGCTAGACGGCCAGAAGTCTTGATTGCCAATCACGCTAAAGTCAACAGTAAGTGTAAATTTGAACGACGCCACAGAGTGATCAGTTTCTGTAGTCATTTTCTTACAATAAATATTGATAGCTCCCCCAAGCTTACGTATTGTAATTCCATAATTACATTGTCATTCAAACCAAACTCAATTGGCTGTTATAAAATTTGATACAATTTCTATGGCCTCAAATATCGAAACTTTCAACATTTTTAACTGAAAACTTTAAAATTCTTGAGCATTTCATCACTGGACGGTTGTATCCTTTACATTATTATCATCTTAGTTCATATATCATCATGCATCGAAATTACAATTCTACATTCATGGTAAAAAAAAATTAATCTGCTTAATGAAACTTCCCTCGTTCCAACCAAATATAGAATTCTCGCATCATTTTTACAGAATACTCTGGCAGCCGTTCCTTCAGATTACGCTGACAAACTGTGAAAGGCAAACAACATTAACATCAGTGATGTAGCATTTTTTCTACCGCCTAAGTATGTATGATATGATACGGCCTCACCTATAAATGTTGACACACTTAAATGAACGTCTGAATGTTTTTGGTAGCATCACCGTAGCATCCAACAAGGCCATAGTGCGCCCGAAGTGGGTCCACCATTCGATGAAATCCGGCGCAAAACAAGCATCCAACACTGAACTCTCAACTAAAATTACAAGACTGCAATTATTTCTTGCATTGCCGAAAACAAAACCTGCCGAGATCAACTAGAAATATCGTACATATCTTGCCGGGCTATTACAGTTTTGCTTTGTTTCCCGAAATCTTCTCGAGCAGATCCTCGATACGGTCGAGCATTGTAGTTTCCTTCCCAGCGAATAACAGACCTGCAAATGCCACGATAACTCTCGGGATTGACCACAAAAATGTTTAACGTGTTCGTCTCTCGTACGAACATGTGCCTATGTACCTGTGCATCATGTGAATTGAAACCATAAATCCTAATGCGGGGATGGCATACAAAAGGCTTCCCACTGAGCAGGACATTTACTACTAGTTTTTCGTCTTCAAGCTTTTCAGATACCCATGTGAAAGTTGACCGGAGTGGAGAGGTTGACGGTGTTATACAATTGTCAAGTCCTTGTTGAAAATCGTTTCTCGGCAAAAAGTTTTCATCGGCAGATTTAGGACACAAAACAGAATTACAAGACAAACGCTTAGGCCATGGTAGTTGTAGTCGTATAAAGTGCAAGTCAGTTGACGAAAAAAGCAGTCGGAGTTAACTATAGCGAACAATAAATCAAAAGAAACGACAACTGTGTAGTGGAATGACATTATAAGTATTCATTTCTAAAATTGATACTGATGGATTTGGTATCTTTCTTGAATGACAAGTTGTTTTATAATCTGGGTCAAGTGTCGCAAATGTGGGTAGAAATGCTCTTGGCTCACCTCAATGAGAAAAAAAGTTGTTTCCTGAAAGCGAGTGGAAAAAATGTAAATGTTCGAAGATACTTTAGCGGAAAAAAACTTTCTGCACAATAAATATTTTATTTCAGATATATGTAGGCTCAGCAGTAATAAATGTGAATGTATACTATTGGCAATGGTGCGATAATAAGTTTCGCTGAGACCACCTTATTATCTTCAAGCGATATTTCAAATACTGTGCAAATGTTTAACTTTGACTTTAGCGTCTTAAGATACTTCAAAACAGGAAACGTAAATTCATATTTTCTTCGAAGCCGCGTTCTATATTCCGCTTTTCAACGCCACAAAACATTTGTTGAGTTGTAGAATGCCAGCCAAGATTCCATTGTTAATTGTAAAAATGTGCTGCCAAATGTTATTTTGCGTTGTCTTTTCATTTCGGTATGAAATGCTTAACTTGCCATTGTTGCCTATTCTACTTATTCGAATTCGCTCAGAATTTTCTTCATTATCCTTTTTGTTCGCTTCCCAGCACTAGTTTGTTTTATCCGAAGATGTACAGAGTAGTTCTTTTCTTAAAATGAAAATGAAAACAATCACCAATTTGCAACCATTAGTGTGAACGTATTCAGTACATGTACGTATATATGACACATGCATACAAGTACGAGAAATGTTTTCATAACTACGATACTTGTTCTAAGTATGCGGAACGTCAATCGATCGGATAGATTTCAATTAATGTTCTCTCTTCCCTTCGCGCGATCTGATGTTTATTTTAACTCGCCGCTAGTGCGTATCCCCAGGAAGCACAACGATCTTCAGCTTGGTCCTTTTCCGCTAACGTTCGCACAGTTTAAATCACAAATTAAAAATTTAATTCTTAAAGTTCCTTATAATGTTTGATTTTCTTTTAAATTTGTTTTACCGTTTCGCATTTTTTTTCACATTAACTTGCATATTGGCATTAATTTTTTGTAGTTTCAAATATTTGTTTATTTAATATTTTCAATTATTTGTTAATTTTTCTTTTTTCTTTTTTAATATTTTTTGGCTTTGTCTAATATTTTTATTTTTATAATTGGGCAGCAGCCTGTTTAAATGGATTTGAATAAATAAATAAATAAATAAGTGCTATTATCACCCGTAATTTATGTCAGAGTATAGACAGCTTGTGTAAATCAAAAAGAAATATTGTTTAATGATAATGCAGTATGGTTGGAAGGTTACTTTGTGGGATATCAGCTGTTGCACAGGATACACAGGATAAACCCAGTTTTCAGCTTTTCGTTTATATTTTCCCCACACAATTATTAAATTAATAATTGCGGCTATTATATTGAACCTTATAGGATTTAAGCACCTAAAACTTACGACACAGTAATCAGATTTAAACTAAATTCACACAGTCGGTCAACCTTAATGTAAGCCTAATTTTGTAGACTTTTGGGTGCTAAATTTGGACGTACGGTAACGTTTGTCATTATTTCAATGTTAATATTTTGCAGTAAAATTAAGCAACAAATGTTTCATTTTTGATAATTTTGATACTTTTGTGAGCGTTAACTCTAATAATCTTTCTAACAATATGACTTCCGATGCCGTCATCAGGTAAAAAGTCTAGCGCATCAGAAACGCTAGAAAACTGATTTTCGGATAAATTGTCTTTGAGTGGCAAAAAATGTCGGAAGACGTTATACACTTTTTTGTAGAATCATATCAACCATTCCCTATACCAAGTAACAAAACCCAACTATGACATAGGTGATGAAAATGTTCAGTACTGGCAACACTTTTCCAACGAAGCAGCAATAAGTTTACCATAACAAGCTCATACTTAAATCAACTTATCCTTTGAAGTTCGATTTCATCGCAGGATTTCATCGAAAGTTTCAGAGGCTAAACGTTGCTTGAGAAAAAATTTTTCAAAACTCGGAAAATTTAAAAATTAATTTCTTATTTTTGTTGCAAATGCTTTGCATACAAGTATGTAATTTGAAGCATCTGTTGGTGCAATATTTACGAAAATGTCTGATGCTGGTTATCCTGTGTTAGCAGCAAAGCAAAATATATACCAAATCTGCTTCGCGTTAAGTTAAACCCACCCTGTGAATTTTGTTTCGATTGAATCACTGCGCTGGAAGTTATACGGGTGAAAAGAATTTTAGGGTTAGTACCCTCAAAACTTTCCAAATTTTCAAAACGTTAATATTTCTCGCTAATTTTCATTGCATGATTATTCCCATTCGAAAATCTAGTGACATAATCGCTTAGTAAAGATATTGCAAAAAATTACAAAAATGGTCATAGCTGGCAGCTCTTTCAAGATTTTTTTTGGTTTACAAAAAGGTCCATTTACTGCTTGAATTTCGTTTTGATTTCATGACTGGACCGGAAGTTATAGCTGGCAACTAAAGTCTTATTTTTCAACCAAATTTTTACCAAATATTGTCTAAAGTTTGGACCTTACTTTAGACAATACTTGGTTAAAATTTTGTTGATATATGATATCTGAATCGGAAATTATAGGCCAAAAAGCAGTTTTTTTTCTCAGTGGTTTTTCAAGATGGTACCACTGCCACAGGGTTGCCCACATTTCACAATCACTTCTATCAGACCTGATCCTAGTTAATACCAACATATCCTGTTAATTTAATTATGTTCGGATTATCCGGTCGTCAGTTCTCGTGAACAGAAGTTTCGAGAGCTTAAAATAGAGGTAATTTGGTGATGGGCTGCCGTTCTTGTGCAAATCGGAATTTTGAAAATTTTAATTTGTCACGATGGACAAAGATTGAAATTTATCAATGATTTGAAGTTTTTGTCAGAAAGCAAAAATTTTTCTGAAGGGTTAATGATTTGAAGGATATTTTTTCAGGAGCCTGCAGTAGCCACAGGGTTACCCGCACTGTCTTGAAAATATATGTGTTTTAAATTTTAACCAACATCAATACGCTCTGCAAGTTTCACGATGATTCAATGTTTTTGTCAGAACCTATGACAAATCCAAAATTGAAAAAAAATCCTTGCCTACTTTTAGGCACTCATCACCTAAACATGGCTCAAAATTTCCAATTATTTATCATAGACAAGCTTAAAACATAATAAGTTTACATTCCCAAGATTTAAAAAAAAAAAACTATACACTGCATGGAAATATAGCAGTACCTGAAAATTCAGTAAAATGCCCGCCGCCGACAAAGGGTTAAATATATCTGAATTCTAGGAAGTCATGGACCTACCCACTATATACATCTATGTCCTCCAAAAATTTCAGCTCTATCGGATTGGCCACTCCAAGGATTATTTCCCTTAAACATTTTGCTGATATATATATATATATATATATATATATATATATATATATATATATTTATATATATATATATATTTATATATATATATATATATATATATATATATATATATATATATATATATATATATATATATATATATATATATATATATATATATATATATATATATATATATATATATATATATATATATATATGAAAAGAAATATGAATTTTTGGCGAAACGAGTTTAATACTAAATTTTCTTCGAAAATCAGTAAAAACTTTCAAAGGGAGGTTGATCTTGATGTGAAGCAGGTGTGGCAGATTTTCAGCTGCAGCGTCATAAAAGTGTTGCCAGCATTGAGTATTTTCATCATTTTTGTATCAAAAAATCATGCCGTTCCATTTTAACGCTTTACAGTTTGCATACAATCCACATTAAGAAATATCGGAAATGTCGGTTAAGAAATGTGGGAAATATTTCATTCAAAAGATAACCATCTCTAGTCATTGATCAGGATATTATCACTTCGAATCGTTTCCGTAGTCATCTACATAGTATTTTTCATAAAAATAAAATGAGACGATCTAAGCCATGAAATTCAAACTTGAATTATTCAAATTTACAGTAGCCCCAAAAGAACAATAACTGACACCTAAAAAAAGACTTATTTATTTCACTGCATAATGAAATTGTGTTTCAAAAAAATGTTAGTACTATAAACATATAATCGTAGGTTTTATGGAATATACGTTTTAGCATTTAGTTTCAACCTAAAATTCGAACTTAAATCAAATTTTATATAAATACAACAAACAAATACAACAAATCTTTCCTGCTGATAATTTCAGTTGAAACTCAATATTTCAAATGTGCTATTCAAAATATTATCATACTTTAAATATTATATCATAGATTTGCATGGTCACCAAGCCAAATATCAATTCCCAAAACCAAAATCAATACGTCCTGCCTAACACGATTTATGATTTCTTTGTGATTTTCAATATTTCTTGAATGAATAGCACACATCATTTATCAAAGATTTATCATTCCTTTTTGCACCACAAACCATTTTCATGGATTACGTGGTGTTACTCCTTCAACAACGACATTGAATACGATTATATACAGACCAGAATTTTGATGTGTGGTGATTGTGTTTGTTTTATCATGTGCATAGTATGTCAGTGTTCTACAGGCAATACGTGTGTGTTATTTTATCCTTTAGTAATACAAACTGGAAAGAAAAGCGGGAATGAATAAGTAAGCTTTCGAAAAAAATATTAAAGGCAAATTTTAAGATATGTGTATTTTTAAAAATATTAAGTAACTCCATTAAGAGATAATTCGTTAGTATGAAGACATCGATGAATATGAATAAATGCTGGGATGAAAAGCTGTATTTCACAAAGAAAAGCCCCAATATAGTTTTCAAAATATAAGTTCCAATATAGTTGTTTAGTCACAAATGCTCACCACAATTTCAACTAGCTGGACATATACATTAGGCGTGTTTTTTTTGCTCCTCTATTATTATAACCTTTTATGCACTTTATTACGAATGAACTACGTTCTACAACAATTAATACAACTCTTAACATTAATTTAATAATACATTGACTTTGTCGTCTGAAGGACTTGAATCGAATACTAACAATTCTACGAACATCTATCTAACAACTCCGAGTAATCTTGGCGAGGAGCAGCTGTCGTATTTAACGCTGGGGCGTTGCCAGATAGTGTCATTACAGTTCTCCCACGCTTAATTGGAACTCACGTTATTTGTAACATAGTCCTTGAGGAACTGCGGTGGACGTCGTACTCTAGCTGATGAGCGAGGAGCTGGAACTGGAACCTCTTCGACCTCTAACTCTGGTGTTTCGATTTCCTGTTGGCACTGCTGTTGAAGTAATTCGACTGGTATATTTGCCAGATGTTCTGCTGACGAATCTTGATTGACTGGAATATTCACAAGGTGCTCCGCTAATGAATCTTGATGTACTGGAGGCGGATCATTCTTGGTTTCTAGAGAAAATGATACTGTTTTCCGCATTGGCAGGTCGGTTGATCGTAGTTGGTTGATGTGCCGTTTAAAAATGTAATTATTATCCAGCTTTAGCAGGTAGTGTAATTGACCCAGTTTCTTGATTACTACTCCAAGCTTCCAAAGTTGCTTGTTGTTTGTGTAATAACGCGCCAGTACGCGGTCTCCCACGCTTAATTGTCGAGCTCGATGTGTTGGAATTGTTGTCTTCGCAAATTTTGTTGGCTTGAGTGCATCTAAGTTGATGCGAATACGGTGATGTAGATATTGCTCTGCCGGTGAATTTCCGTTGTTGAGAGGTGTAGCGCGATATCTGAATAGAATTTCTTGCACTTTACTCTGTACCGATTTTGTTTCGCTGGACATCGCTGCAAGCTTTTGCTTGAGCGTTTGTATATTCCTTTCAGCCAATCCATTTGTTGCTGGATGGCCGGGGGCGATGAATTTTTGAAATATCCCCGATTTCCTGCACATTCGTTGAAAATCTTCGCTGGTGAAGATACTTGCGTTATCTGAAACCATGACGTCGGGAAATCCGTTCCTTGAAAATATATGCATAAGTTTTTCCCATGTTGATGCTGCAGATGGAGCGGATGAGCATGTTTCAATTTCAGCCCACTTTGATTTTGCGTCGATGACAACAAGAAAAAAATGATTTTGGTAAGGGCCTGCGTAGTCAATATGTATGCGCTGCCAATTCCCGTCCGGTTCATCCCACGGGTGTAATGGTGCTTTTGTAGGACTTTTATGTGTTGAAGCACATGCTGAACATAGTCGTACCATACGTTCAATGTCTTTATCAATGGACTTCCAGTAAACGTAGCGTCGTGCAAGCTGTTTCATCTTTGTTATGCCAACGTGCGTGCGATGAAGCTCTTCTAGAACAGAAGATTGCAGTTTGGCTGGAATTACAACTCGCTGTCCTCGAAATAATATTCCATTATCGATAGTGAATTCGGATTCTGTCGAGTTATCTTCTTGAATTTGTTTTAAAACGTTGGATAGTGCTTCATCTTCACTTGTCTCCTTTTTGAGAGTTTGAAATGTTAAATCTGGTGTTTGAATGCTTTGAATGGATTGTTCGCACAGCTGATGAACTTCTTCGTTGATGCTACCATCTGTTCTTGATGTTGTTTCTATTGGAGCTCTTGACAGACAATCAGCATTGCTGTTATCTTTCCCCTTCTTGAATTCTACGGTATAATTGAACCCTGACAAGAACGCTGCGTATCTTTGTAATCGAGCTGATGTCATGCGTGGTAGCTTTGCATTTTGATGGAAAATACGCACCAATGGTTGATTATCTGTAACCAGTTTGAAAGGACGAGCAAATAAATATTGAAAAAAATGATCAACAGCAGAAACTATTGCTAACGCTTCCCTGTCCAATTGGGAGTAATTTTGCTCTGTTGGTGTCAATGCTCTGGAAGCAAATGCGATTGGCCTTTCCTCTTCTGGAACAATGTGTGACAAGACTCCTGCGACTCCGGTTGGACTAGCATCACAAGTGAGTACTACTGGTAACTGATTGTTGAACGGCATTAGAATGTTGTCGCTTGCTATCTCTTGTTTGAGCTTGATGAATGCTGCTTCACTTGTAGATGTCCATTTGAATTTGACTTCATTTTTCAGAAGGTTGCGTAATGGTGATGTTTTTGATGACAGATTCGGAATGAATCGCGCGTAGTCTGTTACCATTCCAAGAAATCGGCGGAGTTCATCTTTTGTTTTTGGCCGTGGCATTTCTGTTATTGCCACCACCTTGCTCTTTGATTTCATTATTTTGTTTTGTTGAACTGTGTGGCCTAAAAATTCAATGCTTTCTTTGAAAAATGAGCATTTCTGTCGATTTAAATGAAGGTCGAATTTGCGTAATTGATCCAGGCATGACTTCAAGTTTCTCTTGCATTCTTCTTTTGATGCGCCATGTATAATTATGTCGTCGAAGTATGATTCTGTTTTTGGAACGTTTCGTAGTACTTGATCCATTATGCGGTTGAATTCTGATGGTGCTGTTTTGATGCCAAACGATAGCATGTTCATTCTGTAAATTCCTCGATGTGTTGAAATAGTTTGAATGATGCTTGAACTTTCATCTACAGGAATATGTAAGTAGGCTTTATGTAAGTCTAATCTGCAGAAATACTTTGAATCTTTGAGGCAGTTGAGAATTTCGTCTATCTTTTGGATTGGATAATGCGACGTCGTTAGGCGTTCGTTTACACCCATTTTATAGTCGACGCACAGTCTTACTCCTCCATCGGCTTTTGCAATAACCACTAAGGGTGATCCCCAATCACTTGCATTAGTTTTGGTGATTATTCCTGCTGCTTCCAATGTGTTCAATTCATTTTCGACGCGCTCTCGTAGGGCATACGGAGTTTCACGTTCACGGAAAAAAATTGGTTTAGCATTTTCTCGTAGCTTCAGTGTAACTTTGTAGTTCGGCATACATCCAATTTTCTCTTCGAATATATCTTTGTATTCTTCTGTGATTTCATCGATTTCGTTCACATTGAATATTGAATGCCTTTGTGTAGCTGTACTGTTGTGGGGGTCGACTTCATTCAATTTAATCTTGAGTTTCCTGATCCATATTCTGCCTAATAGTGCTGTGTATTCCTCTGGAACGATGTACGCTTCTTCTGTTATTGACGTGCCTTTATATTCGACATTTACTTTAATTTTACCATCTGGAACGAATATGTTTTTCGTGTACGATGAGAACGCAATGGTCGCTGGTTGAAGTGGCTCATTCAATTCCAGCTTAGCAAATTGATCTCTGGGTAGAAAAGTATATCCAGAACCTGAGTCGATTTCGAATTTTATGGGTTTCCCCTCGATTTTTACACTTGCATGGAAACGTTCATCTGGTTCTGTCTGATTGCCGTGAATGTTGACTATCTTTTGAATTCCGTAATGTTGAATTGCCATTTGAGCTGTAGTGCTCGATGATGACACATGGTTGACGTTGTGTTTTCTTTTTAGCAGTGTACGAAGACAAACGTTGCTTACGTGACCACTTTTGTGGCAACTGGAGCATTTGAGGTTCGATTTGTATGTTCGACACTCTTTAGCAATGTGATTGTTTTTTCCACAACGCAGACAAAGTCCGTTTATTCCCAGTTCTGTGTAGTTAATTTTTGTTTTTGACTGGCTTCGATTCTCAGAATGGCTTTGATGTTGCGGTCGGCTTCGATTTTGCGATTGGCTTCTGCGCTCTATGTTTTGATTATTATTTTTATTATTGATTGGCTTACCTCTATGCACTGTGTTTATATCCAATGTTGTCGTTGCAGCTGTAGACTTTTGAGCAAGTTCTTTGCAGTCAATCTTTGATGCTTTTAGCGCGAGTGATTTGGTAACAATTTCATCAAATTTTGACGAGCCAGACTGTAGTAGCTGCTCTCTGATTCCATTGTCTTTTACCCCGCGTATGAACTGCGCTCGAAGGAATATGTCTGCAACTGATGATTTGCACTCGCACTCTGATGCAAATTCGCAGTCGCCAATGTTGCGTCTTAGGTCTGCGACATATTCCGCAATTGACTGGTGCTCTGACTGGTACTTTGACAGGAATTGATGCTGCATGACGAGAACGTTCTTCTTTGGACACAAATGTTTTTCCAACATTGACATTAGGGTGTCGTATTCCATTTCATTCGGTGTTTTAGGTGCCGTCAGTGCCGCAAGCATGCTGTATACTTTTGCGCCGATTGAGTTTATCAAAAGCTTTGCACAGTAGCTTTTGTCTTGACTTATGCCCTTCATTTCGACATAGTTTTGGAAACGTTGTTTATACAACCTGAACGATTCCTTTTTTTCATCGAAAGATTCGAAATTTGGCAACAGAGCCTTGTTGCTGGTTGTACTTTGTAGATTTGCATTTGAGTTTGCTGCACTCACTTGCGCTGGCAGGCCTTGCACTAGCCCACGAAATGCAAGCATAAATTCATTAAACTGGTTTGCATCCATTGCTTCACCTCGTCGCCAATTTATTATAACCTTTTATGCACTTTATTACGAATGAACTACGTTCTACAACAATTAATACAACTCTTAACATTAATTTAATAATACATTGACTTTGTCGTCTGAAGGACTTGAATCGAATACTAACAATTCTACGAACATCTATCTAACAACTCCGAGTAATCATGGCGAGGAGCAGCTGTCGTATTTAACGCTGGGGCGTTGCCAGATAGTGTCATTACATCTATCCAGCAGACAACAGAGTATACGCATTGGAAACAACACTCCTGTACCAGTGAATTCACTAGTACAGAAACTCTATTCCTCATTTGTAGTTCACGTGCTGAACTATAGAATGTGCTGATAGAAAAACGAAAAGTTCATGTGAAGTTGTTTTTTTTTGCTTTGAGGTTGCTTTGGGTTTTTCAAGGTTATGTTGAATGTTTTGGTAGTTAGGAAATTAGAAAAAGCCCTCATAATATGAAGAAAGTGTATATTCGTTATTTTCTCCCTTTATTTTCAGCTGTTGTGTGTTACCACAACAAATATAGTAACCTATGCCAGCCTTAGCGAATGCACTGCTGTTTTATACTAGATCGTTGTTTTTGCGGCATAGTTATATTCTGTTCTGTATCGGAGCAAAAAAACACGCCTATTGTTCGTTCAATGCCTATGTTGACGCGCCATATGCATTGTTCGGCACACATGGCCATCAACAACTATTTATCTACGTTCTTCTCTCTTTACAATTTTTTTTTTAACCAATACTTGGATAAAAATACTATAATATGGTACGAGTTTTATTGTGAATCTCTGTGCATTTCGACAATATATTTTTGTGTTATTTTTATTTAAAAAAAAATCGGAATTAGTACTGCGACCATAAGCTACAAACTGCGGTAGGTTTCTGTTACTTGTCAAATTAAATTGAAAGAGCTGTATGAAAGAAACCCAAAATGAAATATAACCTGCTCCCCAGTAGATCAGCTACCGGATCTAGGGACCACTCAAAACCCCAATTCCATGGTGGATCTAAACAGGAGATGGAAGGCCAGAAGAGGAGTAAAGCAAAACTTATCATCAAAAGCAAAAAGTGGAGAAAGCAACGATGAAGATCCCCTGACCATATCTCATTTGGTAAGAGGCGAATCCGAAAAAAAGGAAGGTGGCAGACGCCTTTCAAGTGTTCTCCTCTACTTTCAACCTAAAATAATTCTCTCTGTGTATGTTCCTTGTAACAGTTCTTGTGCTGTGTACAAAAATTTTTTTACCGAGCTTTCTTCTTACCTTCATAAATTTTTTCCTTTTGACCCATTAATAATCTGATTTCAATATGCCTTCTATTGACTGGAATCCGGTTTCAAATTGCATCTGCTCTAATAATCAGCTCTTCATAGTACTTTCTTCCTTCCTTTCCCTCAACTCTCTTTCGCAGATTAACACTACACGTAACTTGAATGGTCGTATTCTTGACCTTATCCTAACTAATATTCCCTCTACTGATATATCTGTCTCCACTGTGTTCCATCCCTTTGTTCTAGTAGACGCTCACCACCTTCCTCTTTCTCTTTATGTTCCATTGTCATATTCCTCAGAGAAAGGAATCTCAGTTGCTCCTCGATACAATTTTTGCAAGGCTAATTACCCAGGAATGGCATCGAAATTTCAAAAAATTAATTGATTTTCGATTTTCCGTGGGCTAAATATTGATCAAGCACTTTACAAATTTCATTTCTTCCTCAATGACTTTATCTCTACCTATACACCTACCTTCAACCCTCGTAAATCTACAGATCCTCCTTGGTTAACCCAACGAGTTTTGAGGGCAATCCAACTAAAAAATGTTGCTCAGAAAAAGTTTCGAAGATCGAATTCTGCCTCTGATCTTGCCGTATTAAGGTCCCTGCGATCCTCCGCTAAAATCGAAATGAAGCAGGCAATGCACGATTATTTCGCTAGTCTGGAGTCCTCTTTTTCTTCTTGCAATACTAAACCTTTTTGGTCTTACATTCGGTCCTTGAAGAAAAATTCTTCCATCCCTAACCAAGTAACTTTCAATGGCTCTACCTCCTCATCTCCAC
Source organism: Nemotelus pantherinus (assembly GCA_963978885.1). Lineage (NCBI taxonomy): Eukaryota > Metazoa > Arthropoda > Insecta > Diptera > Stratiomyidae > Nemotelus > Nemotelus pantherinus. Next base: position 212,404,145 of record OZ022264.1, on the reverse strand, counting down.
AAGATGTATGTGAGTTTTTCGCTAACTTCTTTTCTTCCTCCTTTAAAAGTGCTACCTCTCTTGTACATCCCCTGGTTTTTCCTTCCCTTCCTCCTTCTTTTTCTCTAATCCATAGTAATCCGATCGAAGTTGAGAATTTATTGCTCAGCCTAGATCGGAATTTCGGTGGTGGCTCTGGTTGTATTCCCAATTTTTATGCGTGGTCTATGTCTTCCTTATTGTGCGTGCCCCTCTCTATCCTTTTCAATGTGAGCCTATCATCTGGTATTTTTCTATCTGCCTGGAAATTTTCTAATATTTACCTAATTTTCAAAACTAGCGATGTTTCCTCCGTCTCCAATTATCGTCCTATTTCTCTTCTCCCTTGTTTTAGTAAAATCCTTGAAAAAATTGTCTTCTTTAGAATGTATTCCATGATTCATTCTATTCTAGCTCCAGAACAGCATGGGCTCGTGAGGGGTAAGTCTACTTTGACTAACCTTATCTTCTTCTCAAACACAGTTGCCCTTGCCTTAGATCGTCAGGAACAAGTGGACGTAGTGTTCACAGACTTTTCTAAAGCCTTTGATACTGTCGACCATAGAATATTACTCAGTAAAGTTTCAGTTTAGTTGTTTCGGGCCAATCCTTTCTTGGTTTTCGTCCTACTTCAGTAACCGTCAGTGCAAAGTTACTATTAACAACCTCTCCTCTTCTCCCTTTCATCCCTCTTCTGGTATTGCACAAGGGTATATCCTTGGTCCTTTACTTTTCTTAATTTTTATTCATGACCTTCCTTCTATTATTGATTCCCCTTGTCTACTGTATGCTGACGATCTGAAATTGTTCCGAGTCATCTGGTCAGCTGATGACTGTATTAATCTCCAGAATGATCGGTGTGCTCTTCTTAATTGGTGCAACCGCAATTCCTTGTCATTCAATGTTAGCAAATGTAAACATATGACCTTTTCCCTCAAATCATCTCCTATTTCTTTTTCTTATTCAGTTTCCACTAACTATCTGTCGTCCGTTAATCAATTTAGAGACTTGGGTGTGACTTTTGACCCTAAATTGAAATTTAATTTCCATGTTGCTGAAGTCACCGCTAAAGCCTCCCGAGTCCTTAGGTTGGTACTTCGCTCTGCCTCTAAACTCGTTGACATACGTATGTACATGTGTTCGTCTTTTTACTAATGTTCGAAGAAGAACATTAGTATTAAAATCACTTTGGCCAAAAATTCATATTTCTATATATATATATATATATATATATATATATATATATATATATATATATATATATATATATATATATATATATATATATATATACATATATATATATATATATATATATATATATATATATATATATATATATATATATATATATATATATATATATATATCATCAAAAAATTTCAGTGAAAAAATCTCAGGAACGCGCCATCCGATTGAGCTGAAATTTTCAGGACACATTGATGTATATGCAGAATAGTGCCAGGTCTCACAAAAAGTTAATAATCTTTAACCCTTTGGCGCCGGCGGCCATTTTAGTGATATTTTTAATATACCTATTATTCCGTACACAAATAATTTTTGCAAAAATAAAGTTAACAAAATAAATTTCGAACAAGTTTAACATGTGAATCGGATCATGTTTTGGAATTTTTTAACCCCATGTGTGCGCTGGGTGCCTAAAAAGATAACGGGAAAATTTGAAAATTTTTAAATTGTGATAACTTTTGACAGAGCTATTCCATGATTACGAAATTTTCAGGACATGTTTGTTTTATTTGGTTGTAGATTAATGTATGTTTTAATGAGCGTGCTGACAACCCTGTAGCCAGGGCAGGCACTGAAAGTGAAAACCTCCAAATCATCGTCTCTCTTGAAAAAATGCCGTTTCTTCAAAAAAAAGCCACTCATATGTAAATCTTGTGCTTTGTTTACATAACCAAAAAAAAAAAAAGATATGGTATAACGGGCACGCCTGGTAACCCTTGCCCAATTTACCTATATTTTAAGCATCAAAAACTTCTGTTCACGGAAACTCACGATCCGATAAGCAGAATTAATTGAAATTTGCAGAATGTATTGGTCTTAAATAGGACCAGGTCTGATAGAAGTAATTTTGAAATGCAAGCGATTCTGTGCCAGTGGTGCCATCTTGAAAAACCACTAAAAAAGATAACTGCTTTTAGCCCTATAAATTCTGATTCAATCGTTCGATTTTAACGAAATTCACACCGTAGCTGCACCTTACTTCAAACCACGTTTGGTAGAAATTGATTGAAAAATTCGGTTGGAGCTGCCAGCTATGATAATTTTGGTGTCTTAAATTTGAAAAAATAAAAATTTGGAAGTGAAAACATTCAAACCATCGAATATCCTAAAAAATGTCCGTTTCTACAATAAAACCAATCTGTATACAAATCTTATGCATAATCTACACAGTCAAAGTAAAACTTTGGAAATTTCATGTCGGACAAGAACGGTAACCCTTTCTCAGTTAACCTATATTTTTAGCTTCAAAAACTTCTGTTCACGGGAACTCACGAATCAATAATCAGATAGAATTGAAATTTACAGAATGCATTGGACTTAAGTAGGGCCAGGTCTGATAGAAGCGATTTTGAATTGTAGGCAACTCTGTTCGAGTGGTGCCATCTTGAAAAATTACAAAGAAAAAAAACTGCTTTTTGCCCTATGAAATGTGAATAAGTTACCAGATTTTCATGAAATTGACACAGTAGCTGAACCTTACTCTAAACTCTGTTTGATTGGTGCTGCCAGCTATGGTAATTTTTGTGTCTTTGGTTTTGAAAATTCGCTTAGAAAAATAAAACTTTTTGCACTATAACTTCCAGTGCAGTCATGGAATCAATACGAATTTCATACAATTAATGGAACCTATTATAAACATTATTCGGGCCAAATTTGGTTGAAAAGCCACTATAGGGTTGCCAGCTATTGTTGGTTTTGTGTTTAATTGCAATATCTTTTCGATTGGTTATGATATTGTAGTGACAATAAACAGCAAATATTAAGCTTTCGATTATTTGAAAAAACTCGCTGCAGGTAACCCTTAATTTCTTTATACTCCTATAACTTCAAATGTTATATAACAACGTGAAGCAGATGTGATATATTCTTGGCTTTGATACTGGCGAAAGGTTGCCAGCACGAGTCGGTTGTGCTACTTTTGTATCAATAAATGCTTACAGTTAGTATTCATGCCGGAAACATTTACAATGAAAATAAATACCCGATGTTTCAATTCCCAAAGTTCTGCAAATTTTTCGGATCGCAGCCCCAAACTCCAACTTCAGTTACAGTGCTGCAGGCATGAGCATTTTCTTCATTGATATTATATGAGATGCTGCTTTCAAAATTTTGTGAAATAAGCAACTGATAACGAATATAATTAACCCGTGTTTTGCTCTCATAAACGTTGAAATTCATGCCAGTGGTAATATTACGTGGCATTTGGCCGTATTTATATACAATTTGGCCGTAATAAGCAGCGCATGTGGTGGAATATGCACTCAAAACCTGCACGATTCTTCTACTGTTCTTCGAACATTAGTGTTTCTAGCGGTTCAGGTGCGCTAGAGTTTTTTAATGTTAGTTCGTTGTGTCCTCGTATATGCTTGTCAAGAGTGGCCTCCACGTTTCCTATACCTCTCTGAGGCCATCGAGTGTGTGTAGCGTAGGTTCACACGCTCTTTATTTTTACTAATGTTCGAAGAACATTAGTATTAAAATCGATTCGGCCAAAAATTCATATTTCCATATATATATATATATATATATATATATATATATATATATATATATATATATATATATATATATATATATATATATATTAGGGCGGGCCAAATTTTGTGTCGATTAGACCTGCCCCCTAAGATGATTATATGGACAATTCTAAGCAACTTTGCCGAAGGAACCATAGGTCTATCTCGATTTTCGAGTCTCCCACTTTTCAAAAAAAGATTTTTTCCCTATAACATCATTTTGATTCAAAATTCGTTTTTTTATTCATCGTTATATTATCTTTTTTATGTGTATATGGGGGGTTTTTGGGGTCGAGAAATTCATTTCTGATCTTTATTTTTACCTATAACTACCGCCAGAGGGCGTTTCATGCATATTTTAACTATTTTTCGTCTATTTTCCGAGAAAAATTACAAGTTTTTCGGTAAAATTGATCTTTATTTTATTTTTTTCAACAAAAATTCAACTTAAAAAATAAGAACATGTGTAAAAAATAAAAAAAAAAATGAATTTAGTGGAAGAAAAGCGAAATAACTTATTTTTGAAAGTCTTTTTTGCTTTCAAGTCGGGGGTATTTTGCACGGCTTTCTGATGTAACTGCCATAACACTGTGTCGACTCTTTTCTAAAACACGTTTAGAAACGCTAGCCAGCAATTGAACATGTCTTTCCGTTGCTTGTATGTGTACCGGAATTCTTGGATCAGGCAATGGTGGATCATCGCATTCTAAATATTGTTCCAAATGATCATACGGAATGCTATACGTAAACGGTGGTTCGAATAAGACATCATCTCTATTTAAATCAATCATATTCGTATAATCTGTACAATTGAAGTTTATCAAAGGTTTTTGATAAACTCTAAGATGTGCCGGGTCGTACAGATTTCTTCGGTAGTGTAAAATTTTCTTGATTGCGATTTTTCGTGTCTCTTTTTTATCATCAAATAACATCGCTAACAAAATATTTTCGGAATGTGCGTAATATGAATTGTTTTTAATGACATTATTCACAACTCCGCGTAGATTTGTATCCAAATATTGTGTCCAACGAATGAATTTGTAAAATAATACACTACCGAAGACCACCGAATTATAGTACTTGATGTTGAAGTACATCGGCACATACACTTTCATTATGTATGTTGCCAAAATTTTCAAATTCCTTGATAGATTTTCAGTTGACACATACAACCGCAACAATCTATTCGCCTTGGTGAGCCAACGTGAATGTGCTATTGGTCCTGGTTTATTGTGAGATAAATCCGCAGGAACAACACCATTCGAAATTGCATTGGCCATTTTGTATAAGTACTTTGAATCGGTGGATAATTCAAATGGATCTAAATCAGGTGGCATGTTCTCTAGCACGATTATCTCGAATTCATCTACAAGCTGAAAAAAAAGAAATGAGATGAATTAAATTTTACCATTTAATAATGGAAAAAATCGATGAGAAAAATGACAAATGATACATACCGGAAGATTTTCACAAGTTTCAATTTGTTTGCCCAACGTTCCAGTTGTTGTTCGTGGTCCAGTGGTCGATGATCTTTCCAAAGTGTCAAACAAATGACGAAATGGCAGCTCGTTAAAGTGCAGCATGCACACAAACCAATGCAGCGGTCTATTCAAATGCAATTCAAATCGACGCAAAATCCCATTTCTTACGCCAGTATTTGTTGGCTCACCATCACAGCATATGCCGATTAATGCATCGAGAGCAATTTCTTTTTCGACGAAGAATGCATTAAATGTCATCAATTTGTGTTCAGCATCTTCATTTTCGACTTTTGTGTAGCCTATCAATTGAGAATTTGGTTCCTTCAAAACAACTAGATGTGGTTCTTTCACCATCCTTGCATGCAACTTCTCATCGATTTTTTCCATTGTTAAAGCATCATTTTTTCGGCCGTCGAATGAAAATGCTATCAAATTGGATGCATCATACTGCTTACGAAGCAGTTCTTCTCTGCATTTGGCCTTTTCTCGACGCACTTTATTTTTATCCATGATGATAGGATTGCCATGTGCATCTTTTACGTCAATGTCTTGCATAAGAGATGTTGCGAGTGCTGCTGCTATTCTATCAGACACACCAAATCGATCACACATCGCAGCGAAGTTCGAAGCATCGTATCTGGGAGTATACGGTCCTCGTATCATTGGCGGAATATCTTGTGGATTTGAACTTGGCTGATCTATATCAGTACTTGGTTCATATGCTGAATGGCTCTGTTCAACGCTTGTTGGTATTATTGTTGACGTTGGTGCTGGCTCTTCAACTTCTAGCACGAATTCCGGTATCGTCAATCTTCTGTCATTATTTTGATCTCGCATGAACTCTTTCAAATGATCTGGAATCAATCCACATGAGCATAATTCTGCTTTCAAGTCACATTGACATTTGCCGATGTAAAATAATTCTTTTGTAGATTGCTCGAACGTTCTGAATGAGGCGATATTTGAATGTTTAGTTTCGATTTGATACTTGTCAATCAATGTACCCAATTTTCTAACAACACTTTGTTTGGTTAGAATTTCAACATTAAGTTGACTCCAAATTTCAATCAATTTGTCTGTTACGTGCGGTACGAATGTTTTATACGAAAACATTTTGTTTTGGAGTTTAGCACGTTCGGCCAAGAAAAAAAAACATCTTAAAATATCCTGTTTCGTTGGCAGATCGAGTCCACTCAAATCACAAGATGCACCAAAAACAGCAACATCGTGCGAAGGCAAATGCTTCAAATGACTTTCGGTACTTGTTGATGTTGTTGCGGTTTGAGATGTAGACGGCAATGCATTTGGATCCATTGTATAATTTTACTAAAAAAATTTTAAAAAACTGAAATTAGTATATTTCAAAACATTTGGTTCGAATATATTTTTTCCACCTACAAATTGGCATAACTCATATGTGCCTAACTCATATATGTATATCAACAGCATTTACTCATATGTCAACCGACATTTCGCCTCTAAGGACCAGTTAATACATTATTCCAACGCACATTATTCCTACATGCTATACATATAAATACATTACAATGTATTACATATTTCAGAAAAAAGTAACCAAGCACAACAACATCGATGCCTATGTGTATTAAATTACAAAATTTTAACACATACCTTTTAATTCTTTTTGAATTTCACAATTATTCACTGGCAGGAAATTTATAATTCACTTTCACTGAAATGATGCTCAAACACTAATGAACTGAACACTCATAAATGTCATTGTGTTGTGCTCTTTCACAAAATATGTCGGTAATGATGTTTTACCGATGTTTTTTTTTAAATAAATGCGTTGTTGACTTGAAAGCAACAACACTTTGTCGCTTTTTTTCTCACTAAATTCATTTTTTTTATTTTTTACACATGTTCTTATTTTTTAATTTGAATTTTCATTGAAAAAAATTAAATAAAGATCAATTTTACCGAAAAACTTGTAATTTTTCTCGGAAAATAGACGAAAAATAGTTAAAATATGCATGAAACGCCCTCTGGCGGTAGTCATAGGTAAAAATAAAGATCAGAAATGAATTTCTCGACCCCAAAAACCCCCCATATACACATAAAAAAGATAATATAACGATGAATAAAAAAACGAATTTTGAATCAAAATGATGTTATAGGGAAAAAATCTTTTTTTGAAAAGTGGGAGACTCGAAAATCGAGATAGACCTATGGTTCCTTCGGCAAAGTTGCTTAGAATTGTCCATAGAATCATCCTAGGGGGCAGGTCTAATCGAATTTTTCGGCTCCATACAAATTGGCCCGCCCTAATATATATATATATATATCATCAAAAAATTTCAGTGAGATAATCTCGGGAACGCGCCATTTGATTGAGCTGAAACTTTCAGGATACATTGGTGTATATGCAGAATAGGTCCAGGTCTCTTTAAATGTCAGTTATTGTTAACCTTTTGGCGCCGGCGGCCATTTACGTGATATTTTTAATATACCTATTATTTCGTGCACAAATAATTTTCGCAAAAATAAAGTTAATGAAATAAATTTCGAACGTGTTTTACATATGAATCGGATAATGCTTTGGAATTTGTTAACCCTATGTGTGCGCTGGGTGCCTAAAAAGAGGACGGGAAAATTTGAAAATTTTTAAATTGCGATAACTTTTGACGGAGCTATTCAATCATTACGAAATTTTCAGGACATATTGATATTATTTAGTTGTAGATTTGTGAAGCTTTTAATGAGCATGCTGGCAACCCTGTAGCTAGGGCAGGCACTGAAAGTAAAAACCTCCAAATCATCGTCTCTCTTGAAAAAATGCCGTTTCTTCAAAAAAAAAGCCACTCATATGTAAATCTTGTGCTTTGTTTACATAACCAAAAAAAAAAAAGATATGGTATAACGGGCACGCCTGGTAACCCTTGCCCAATTTACCTATATTTTAAGCATCAAAAACTTCTGTTCACGGAAACTCACGATCCGATAAGCAGAATTAATTGAAATTTGCAGAATGTATTGGTTTTAAATAGGACCAGGTCTGATAGAAGTAATTTTGAAATGCAAGCGATTCTGTGCCAGTGGTGCCATCTTGAAAAACCACTAAAAAAGATAACTGTTTTTAGCCCTTTAAATTCTTATTGAATCGTTCGATTTTGACGAAACTCACACAATTGCTGGACCTTACTTTAGGCCACGTTTGGTAGAAATTTGGTCGAAAAATTCGGTTGGAGTTGCCAGCTATGATAATTTTGGTGTCTTCATTTTGAAAAAAAAAAAATTTGGAAGTGAAAACATTCAAACCATCGAATATTCAAAAAAATGTCCGTTTCTTACAATAAAACCAATCTGTATATAAATCTTATGTTTTATCTACACGTTCAAAATAAAACTTTGGAAATTTCATGTCGGACAAGAACGGTAACCCTCTCCCAGTTAACCTATATTTTTAGCATCAAAAACTTCTGTTCACGGAAACTCACGAACCAATAATCAGATACAGCTAAAATTTACAGAATGCATTGGACTTAAGTAAGACCAGATTTGATAGAAGCGATTTTGAATTGTGGGCAAGTCTGTGCCAGTGGTGCCATCTTGAAAAATTACAAAGAAAAAAAACTGCTTTTCGCCCTATGAAATGTGAATAAATTACCAGATTTTCATGAAATTGACACAGTAGCTAAACCTAACTCTAATCTCTGTTTGGTGGAAATTTGGTTGAAAAATTTGATTGGTGCTACCAGCTATGGTAATTTTTGTGTCTTTGGTTTTGAAAATTCGCTCAGGAAAATAAAACTTTTTGCACTATAACTTCCAGTGCAGTCATGAAATCAATACGAATTTCATACAATTAATGAAACCTGTCATAAACATTATTCAGGCCAAATTTGGTTGAAAAGCCACGCCATAATATCCCTTACTCTTCATATGTTTCCCGTTTGTCCTTTCTTCAAATTCCTGCATTGGAGTCACGCCGGCTGTTGCTTGACGAGTGCTTCCTGTTCAAATTGCAGCGAGGTATTATATCTGGCTTCACCGATTCATTCCGACCTCGCAACTCGTTACGGGGCAATAGTTCTCAAGAAGTCTTCACTGTTCCGTTCGCGCGTACAAATGTGTATTTCGTCAGAATCCCTAGACTTCATAATGAATTGGAGCTTGGAATTCTGCCTCAATCGTTCTATACCTTTAAAAGACATTTAAAAGTATTTGTTCTAGACCTGAGCGTTGGGTCATTAGATTATTGAATTATATTTTTCTTTTTGTAAACATTAATCTTTATTTTTTTATCCTTTTTCATCCTTTTTCGTGAAATCATATCTGTTATGAAATCATATCTGTAGAACACATTCATGGCCAAGACTCGATAAGATCTTAATTTTGCTCCTTTGCATCTGCCAAGTTAATTGCATCACCAATTATTAAGTAGTTACTGGTTAAGCATTTTTTTTAAATTAACTTGGAACATTTTTAAGCTCCATGCCAAAATATTAGAAAACATTTCAGGCATTTTATGTTTCAAATATGTGAGCAATCAAAATCGCTTGGATATCAAATCCCTTAATGTGACGACTAGCCTCTGAACTTATGACACAGCTGAATGCATATTTGAATCCTGCTGGAATAATTGGCGTTCAGCCAGGACGACAAATTCATCAAATTTTTATGTGCACTCCTATAAAGCGAAAGAATCATTTTAGATGATGCCTTTAACTTTAGTATTGTGTTGTAAATTGCCCCTTAAGATCCAGTTCATCCGTTAGCGGATGCACCAAACGAACACATTTTGCTTTTGCATTCTATAACAAGAAAATCTGCTAAACTACTTAATTCCGTGGAATTCATGATACGTCTTTATCGTACAAAAATTCTAAAAAATGAGGTGATTTTTTAATGTTCACACGGACTTAAAGCACTTAAGAGCTTCGCGTGCGAAAAAACGCCCATTTAAAAAACAGTCGTGCAAACGAGGCCTTAACGTCAACTGTATTACGATTTAACGTCAACTGTATTACCGCGAAACCAAAAGAAACGCCATGTGCACTCAAGTAAAAGGAAATCACAACCAATTTTAATTTGGCATCATATTGGTTTTGAAAAAATGAAAACGTTTTTTTTACATTTAATTAATATTTGAATGGAGCGAAAGAGTCAACTTTGCAATAAACATTAAATTCCTATTTTTTACATGTATGTGAGTCACGTAAAAAATCTCACTTTATCGAAAAATTATTTTAGTGCCGAGTCATTTAAGCTTATTTTTCACGACGACATGGCAAATGACAAGCAAAATTGATGATCCTATCAAGAAACCACCTTTTTTTGGTCCTGCAAGGATAAAAATGTTTCACTCCATTTCTCTAGACCTAATGTACAACAGTTTCGATACATGATTAGCATAAAGGGTAGTTTCCGCATGATCTGATGTAATTGTATGCAAAGTCTAAGTTTTTGATGAATTAAAGGATCAAGTTGAATATTGGTGAATTTTTGCAAATCACTTTGAATTGAAAAAATTCTAAACTAAAGAAGGAATGTTCCTTTCCTCTTATTTTGGTGGGGTTTACAGCGGTTGGACTAAATATGATCTGACTTATAGCGCGGACTAAGTGAATTTAGTCCCAAGGTGTTTACATCAACCAGGCCTAATATTTGGTGAGGTCGAATTTAGTCCTCTTTTGCGTGTGATAGCTGTCATTTAGTTTGATTTTAGTTCATACACGGTAATAACATTTTCATTTAGCTTTCAGACATGCTTATTTCAATGATTTTGAGTCAAACGAGTGGGCTGCCAGCTTATTTTCAACATATATAGGTGTATTATTAATGATCGCGTATAAACCAATGCTTAGGCCAGGTGTGTTTACACTGATATAGTCCACGACCAATTTTAGGACAGATCTCTTGAAATCGGTCGAGTATTGAGTGTTTACAGTAGGTGACTAAATAATTTAGGTCGAATTTGGCGTATAGTCAACGGACTAGGCGTCAGCTGTAAACATACCCAATATCCCTTTAATTCCTGACAGAACGTCTATTTTCAGTTTTGAACACATGAAGATATCCTGGTGGAAGTAGTGATGGGTCGCTCATGAGCGAGTCAATCAAAAAGAGCGACTCTTTTGAAGGAGCTGTGTGAGTCAACTCTTCAACTCTGTGCGAGTCAGCTCGTCGACTCTTTTGAAAGAGCTATGTGAGCAATCATTTAGAATAGCTCCGCACACTTCATACCTTCACTTTAGTGGCAATAGCGATATTGCGGAGCCACTCAACCAACCACCCGACCAAATAGAGCTTATGCATATACACACGGCAATACTTCATTAGACTACCGCGTGTAGTTTGAAGCGAAATCTAGGCTATTCTAACGTCGGAATACGAACATATGTATACGACTATCGTATTGCACACTGAAAAGAGTCGACTCCGTTGAATGAACACTGTGCGAATGAGGAATAAAAGAGTCGACTCCGTTGAATGAAAAATGAATGAAAGCACTGAGCCAGTGCGAATAGAATGTGAATGAAGAACTGTGCGAATGATGGATACTGATCGTGTGCGGTTATTGATGGCGACATTTTGTGAACACACAGTATGCGTTTACGTGCGTATATTTTGCTCTGGTTCACGAGTATTTTAGTAGCCAAATGTTGGCTATTAGGCGGTTCATTTCATAGGTAGATTTTAGAGATGAAGCGTATACACTAGAACAGGTATATGGAAGAGGTTCGTATCGAATATTTTCGTTCTTCAAAAAGTTTTTAGGGCAAAAGTAGTTGAAATCGGACAAAATCGGCCAATTTGGGGTTAAGGTGGTTTGGGACATAGCGGGCCAAGACCTATTGCTGCGATACAAAAATTTCGGTTTTGTAGGAGAGTAAGGGGTTTTTTGAGTTGTTTCGGGCGACATTTGCATACAAGTCTGGGAAAAAGCGGACTAGTTTCGAAGATACGGCAAAATGAAATCTGAAGGAAAACCGTCCGAAAAAATTTTGGTAGCAAAATAACGGCAAAATTACAACAAAAACAGAGGCAAATGGAATACGTAGAGCTTAAATTAAAGTTTGATGCTATTACCAGGTGGAACTCTACGTAATCTATACTTGTGCGCATTCAAGAAGTAAAAGAGCCACTATTAGCCACCTTAGGTGTCCTGAACTAAAATCTACCAACTCCTTCTTCGGATGAATGGAATATTATGAAAACAGCCTCTGATATATTGAGCATCTTCAATGAGGCTACTCTAGAAATAAGCAGTGAGAAAACAGTATCGATTTCTAAAATATATATTATTATATCAACGATTATAAGCTACATTTCAAAACTCTGTCTGAACGAAAATAAAACTGCTGATGTACGCAGTTTTTTAAATGTGATCCAAAGAGAACTTTCAAACAGATTTAAATTATATAAAGAAAATATGTTTTGCCTAGAGAGCGTTCTTTTAGATCCACGATTTAAAAGACTAGCATTTCAAAATGAATCCACGTACAAACTTGCTTGTATACATCTAGTTTCGGTACCCACAGCACAAGGAACGCAAAATTCGCTATGGCGAAAATTTGATGACAAAGTCAACAGTGTAAGAACCCAGCAAAGCTATGTAGCTGCAGGCATTAACGAAATGGATAAGTATTTACAACATGTAAATATACCCAGAACTGCTGACCCTCTCAATTGGTGGAAGGAAAAGAAAGATTTACATCCCAGAATCTGGAGATAGTGAATCAACGATTGAGTAGAGTGGCCACTTATATGGAAAGTTTTTTAGATATGATTTTATGGTTTATTTTTAAATTTATATTGTATGCTATATTATATTTTTAAAGTAATGTTATGTTATATTAGATTTAAGCTTATTATTATTAATAAAACAACAAAAAATAGCAATTTACTTTATACTTTTGCAACCATAAAAAAGTTGCTTGAAGTGGCTCTTTTGAGTAGCTCTTAAAGAGCGACTCTTTAAAGTGAGTGAGTTTTACGGAGCTGGCTCACTTCAAAGAGCCATTTTGCCCATCACTAGGTGGAAGGGAAAACCCCGAAAAATAGATCTATTGAAGAAGATATGCAAAAGAATTACTAGTTGCATGATGCACTTGCATAAGAAATTTATTTGAAGAAAATCTGGTCCGGAGCACTTGTTGCTAGCAGGCACAATGGAAGTTTTACATTCACTGAAAGAAAAATCTTGGTAAATCAACAATTTTCCGTAGTTGTTTTTGCGTCAACTACGGGATATAGTTAAAACAACCATAAAAAAATAGTTGATTACTTTTATGCACCATGACGCGTGGTTGATAAACAACGTCCGTGGTGCAAAAAAAGTAAGGAACAACAAACAATGGTATTCCAACAATATACATAGTCAGATATCATGAATCAAGGAAACAAGATTACGACAATAGGTTTTCGCTGTTCGGCGCTGCATCTTATTTCGTCACGTACCGGAGACCGGCGAATCAGGGAAAAATAGTCAAGTGTCTGAATTTTATTGAATTTTTCATTTCATTGTATAAGATATGTAAAAGACAAAGTTAGAGAATATTTTTTTATTGTTTTACTTTAAATTCTTGACAAAATGAATAGTTACGGTATAATTTAGATGTAAGACAAACTTAATCACAGATAGGAACTTAAGTATTAATTTATAATTACAGGTGCATATTAATATAATCCGCAGAAGTATTGTCAAGCAATATTTATTAAAATTTTGTTTATATTACAATTAAAAAAGTCATAACTGATTAATAAAATATAAAAAATGTTTCAGTTTAAAATTTTTTTTTAATTTTAGTTTTTTGGACTTATCATATTCCTGTGTTTCATTGTTTAATTTACGAACTCTGAAATACATTCGACTCCTAAAAAATAGTTTTTTTTGCTGCAACATCGCAATCTACGTCCCTTGCCATATCCAGCATCCTTTTAATATAATTTGTCATAAAGTCCAAGGAGTCGCCGTTAACGGTTGTAAATATTAAATCCAGAGCCGTTATGTGCGCCATAAAAGCTTCTGTTGGCTTCGATAGACCTCCTTCTGAAACATGATTTGTCCATGTATACGAAATGTCCACTGCTGTGTCCACTCGGCAGTCGGGTACTTTAGTTTTCAGTTTGTGGCAAATATATAAAGCCATCTATTTCAATAATTTTCACGTCGATTTTGCTCCATTTGTGCTCTAATTTAATGAATTACAGCATGAAAGAGGCAACATACACTTCAAGCAGTTTCAATTGCTCCATTTTAGATCAGCAATTTAAGTGCCCGTCTGCCTAGATTTGCAACATCCAATAAACTCATTAACAGAAACATTTGGACACAACCGAAAACAGTACTCTTCATTCACCTAAAAACCAGTTAATTCCGGATGATTTCTAGGCGTGTTTGCATCTTATTTCGTCATAAGTAGGTTTGGCCACGCTCATGTCGTAACCTTTAGTACTTGATCCATGGTCCGATATAGTAAATGACTATAGTATGTACTGTGGAATTATGTTTGTTGAATTTAACTATTGTAGAATGGTTCGCTTACTATGAAAATTGTTGATAAAATGAATGAATGAAAAAAATTAATTTGGTTGGTGCCTTGGTTGCATTGTAAGTTACCAAATTCGCGGCATTCACGCCTCTCTCTGTGGCGCCGCTGCCCCAATGCCGCTGTTATGTGTTTATAGCATCAACTGCATAAAAAGCGTCATCCAACGTAATATAAAGGCTTCACAGCATAACATGAATATGAATTATATCGAACAGCAAACCGAACACAATTTTGCCATGTAGCATATGAAACTTCTATGATAGAATAGGAGTATGAGTATGAGGAGTATGAAAAATCAACAATTTTCCTTTGTTTTTTTAGCATCAACTACGGGCAATAGTTAAAACAACCATAAGAAAATTGTTGATTACTTTAATGCACCATGACGCGTGGTTGATAAAAAAAAAATTTCATTCGGAGGATGAAAAACGTCCAAATGTTGAAACCATTCTACTTTGCGCAGAATAATTCCAAAGACGTTGCTCACTGAATTACGTTTGTTGAAATCAACTATTGCAAAGTAGTTTAAGTACCATAAAAACTGTTGATAATTCGAATCGTTGAAGTTTTGAGTGAATTGATGAATATTGTTCTATTGATCAACTATTTTTCGTGGTTATGAAACAATGAAAACAGTTGATTTCATGAACGTTGCGATATTTTTTGTATAACCAGAGCCAACTACTTTTATATCGTTAAATTAACTATATTAACATAGTAAAAATAACTATTTTCCTTAGTTCGTTTAACGATTTTGAATGAATCGTTGCAATACTATTAAATATAGTTGAACCAACCAAGAGTTTTTCTTTCAGTGTATGTTATTGCTAAGTGATTTGAAAGAACTGATAAACTGATTCAAGGGAAACCAGGTATAATTTTGATGAATTTGCTGGATCAGAAACTTGAAGTCATTCATCAAATTCATTCAAATCGATGAAGTCATTCATTTCTTAAGAGGAGGCCGTGAATCTATCGCGGATCATCGTCGATGGATAGTTTTTGCATAACATTTTTTCCCAAATTTTCTTTGAAGCTTTGCTTACTTCGATAAATGAATTGACTTTCTATGAATGTAACCTATTTCAAGCATTACGGAAGAATGGCCGAAATATAAATGACTATGCACGGTTTTCATACTTGATGTAACTTTCATACAAAAAGATACAATTAAAGTATTGTACAGTAAAGAGGACAATAATATCGTGTGCTGTAAATTGTTATAAAAATTTCGCAGCTAACAAGTCATTTTTCAGCAAGCTTTTCACACTTTCTTTTAATAACATAACTCAAAGAAACCAGCAAACGCATCTCTCACGTTCCAACTTCTTAGCCAAACAAACTAACAGGCGTGTTAAAAGATTATATTTTTCAGAGCATTTCAAACAAACGCTTTGACGCCGTGTATATAAACTTCCACAAGTCTCAAGTCAATGAAAAGTTGATACGCAGGAGACGACGGGTAACTGTAAAAAAATAGTAAATCCGCTTAGCAAGATTATGTGTATACATTACTTTCTTCGCCTGGAAATGTTCAACAATGATCACAACCGAGTTTAACGAACGTATTGAAAAAACTTTATATTTGCACTCAGCGCAAAAGAACGAAAGGGTGGCAATATGTATACGTATGTCAATATGATGTTTTCTCAATCAACTCAGTCGTTGCTACTGTATAAAGCTAAGAATTGGCAGAAAAGAAAGTGTAATGAGTACATTCTTGAAAGATTGCATAACATCGGTCGAAGGGAAAAGTCGATTAAGAAGTACGGAGAATGACGAGTAAAAGTTCCACTTGACCTTTTGAGAGAAATTACTCTTCGATTAATGCTAAGCTTTGAATTTTTGTGAAATGTATTTCATTATTGACTTCCGCTTGACCCAGAGTATCTGAACTGCATTACTATGGGAAAAACTAAACTTGTAATATTTATTTCGTGAGCTTTCGTGAACCCGAAACTTTTCTGAAAGCAAATTTTTGACGGAAACAATAATTTTGTAAGTGGTGGTTATAAACTTAACAAGTTTCTACTGTTAAGGAAACTGAACCTATAATTTCAAAAGCAAAGCGATGTAAAGAGAGGGCAGCAAAAGTCATGTACAAAAAGTCATGTACGATTTTGATCCAATAACTGAATTGGAAGCCATAGAGTAGAAAGATTTTCAGAATTAATGCTCATAAAATTTTCTAAATTTGGGAAAGTTTAGCACTTGTTCTTTTTTTCTAATAGGATACTTATCATATGAAAATTCAGAGGCAAATATCATAGTACAAACATGATCAAAATGTTCAGTGCTCCACGTCAAGTTACACGTAAGTTACAGAGATAGAAAAACTTGTTGGACTGCCATCCGCAAGAATTCAAAAACTTGGAAAGTTTAAATATTTGTTACTTATTTGTTACTTACTTATTATCGATGGTAAGCATCTAAAATGTAAATACGGTAGGAACTGTTGTGATAAATAACGAAAATTATTGTTGCCGTCATTTAGCCAAAAGTATACCAAGTTGGCTTCACGTTAAGACTATTCCCTGCGTTAAATTTCATTTCGATCCGATGATTGCGTTAAAATTAATAGGAATGTAAAGATTTTTAGGGTTGCCATTCGTGAAGAATTGCAAATTTATAATATTTTCTCGTTGTGTACTTTCACCAAGATATTATTATCATTTGAAAATTTAATACTAGATCCCGTGTCTTACTTCTAAACAAAAATATAATTATTTTTTTTTTTTTGAGTAATTTCTCAAGGTGGCACGACTGCCGCAGGGTTGTCAATCAGCCACAGGGTCGTCAAACTAATTAAAACAATTTTCGGGAGTTAAAATTATAAATGGATTGGGAAAGGCTATCGTTCTTGTGCAATCTGGAATTTAAAAAATTTTATTTGGCTGTGTAAACAAAGCATAAAGTTTATGCATTAATTGCCAAACCTAGCTTACACGTAGGGTTAAAAATTGCTAAAATTCTATCGCATTCATGATTAGAACAGGTTCAGCATTTTTTTTCGTGCTCAATTTTTTCAAAAGTAGTTTTTTCATTGAATTATAAGGGTACTTCAAAATCAAATATCACCAAAATTCAAGCTGGCGCCATATGGTTAAAGAAAATTAACATTTTGTGCGACCTGGACCCATTTAACAAATATGCCAATGTATTCTAAAATTTTGGGGTATACCACATGGTGAACTGATGAGAAAGTTTTAAAATAAAACCCTTAGGATGCACCCTCACGAGCTTTAGTCCTTTTAAATGATTTTCAACTTTGAATGTATGATTGCTTCTAACTTTTAAAGCACCCTGTGGATTCTTATTATTTTTGTTTCATTAGAAAGATATGGCAATAAACCGAACTGTAAGAAATGCACCGCATTCGTCCAACAACAAGCATATTGAGTTGATAACGGAGTTTCAAATAAAATGAAAAAAAAACTCTAGCGCACCTGAACCCGCTAGAAATACTAATGTTCGATGAACAGTAGAAGAATCGTGCAAATTCTGAGTGCTTATTCTACCACACCTGCTCCAACCTGTTTCGAGTGCAAAATCACTTTGATCATAACAATGCATTTACACTCATAGGGCGGAATGGATTTCAGGAATTTCAAGATTTAGGAAAGCCAAACACTGCAAAACTTTGAAAGCAGCACAACATAACATAACCAAAGAAAATGCTTAGTGCTTGCAACACTTTACCAGCACTGCAACTAAAAGTCTACCACAATTACCTAACGTCAAAATCAAATAACTGTATCGATCAGTGCTGCCATTTATTTTTTTGGAATAATGCTAGATTCAATTTAATTTAATGCTAAATAATGCTAGATCTTGTAAAATTATAATGCTAAATAATGCTTTCTTATTTAATGGAAATAAACATGGTTCAATATGAAAACAATATGTATATTTATATGAGGGTTGATCAATAATTAATGAGAATCGGTTATTTCCAGTTCGCATAAGATTCCAAAAAAAATGTTTACTACTACATATACTCACTAAGTCAGCATGAAAAAACATATAAATAGGCCACAATTCCAGGGATTTGAATACGAACAGTCGAAGATAGAACATCAAAATGGGGAAAAACGAAATTAAAGCTGTCATTGAAAAAAAATGTCTACCAGAAGCATACACGGCAACATGGTGGAAACATGAGAGTAGAAAACTAAGAGGAGCGGGCTACCTCACCCTTCTGGCCCTACATCCAAGTGTGTGTAATAGGACAAAAACGCTCTCTTCGATTCTCTCTGGCTTGGGCCTGCTTGGGCTTAGCTGTCAAAATCGTTGTCAATCGAACGCGGTGTCGGTAGTGTTTTCGAGTAAAGTGAATTTAAAACGTAATTAATTGTGTTGTGCGGTGGTGATTTTTCTTAAAAAACTAATTTTGTGAACATTATAGACCCTTAGTTTCATATAACAACGCGAAATTACATAAACACTTCGTAAAGTTTTAGTAATAATGAGTCAAAAGTGTATTGTCGGTTCATGCCGAAATCGGCTAGGATTTGGTGTCTTAGCAGTCTGTTTTCACAGGTAAGTGAGTGTTAATATATATAATCCGGGCTAAATTTATCGTCGCGTGTAAAATATTTGTCAGGCATTGTGCGTGTTTCTCAAAAAATGAACGAAAAAGTAGCGAGTAGACCGTTTGTTTACATTTTCGTGAATGACAATTGCACAGCCATGTTTGATTTGTCTTCGGTCAGTGGCGTAAACAAAAATATCTATATCGGGCTAGAGAAACAGAACTTGATAAATTTCAATAAAAAAATGTTTATGTCGAAATTAATTTTAGTGAAATATAAGTAAGAAATAATATTATAACAATTTTAAAAGTGAGTGTAAAGTGAAAAACATTAAAATAAAATTAAATGCTAGTAAAGGAAAAGATAATTGTCGATTGTTCTGAACTTAGAAAAGAAAGTGAACTACAAATATTGTGAGGACTGAGCAAGCCCTAATTCCGCCGAAGACTGTTCCAAGCCCGGTTGTAAAAGGAAGAGGGGGGCTGGAAAACTTAAAATAAAATATAATATATCTGCTGCATATATTTAGTTGGGTAAAGTTTTTTATGAAAACATGTGCTTAGTTTCACAAACATGCAGCTTACTTGCAATTCCGGAAACTCATTTCACTTTGTATTCTACTTGTTGTCTACTATCGTCCCAGAAGTAGACCACTGCTGAATTTCAAAACTTTTATACATTGCGAAAAATGTGATCCCGAAATATACTGCCATCGTTAAAACACGCATATATTTCAGAAACTGCACATGGGGCTAAGCGATAAAATTTAATTTCACCTAAAAACATCAAAATGAAAAAACAAATCTAAGATTGCATGATACCAAATTCAAAATTTTGCGCCATGCAATTGCCCCCGTTCAAACCACAAAAACTCTAATTACCTACAGCTTAGTCATTTTATGATAGTGTTTGCATTTTTTGTTTGTATGCGATTTTTGCCCTGTTGGCTTTACTGATGTTCCTCTCCTCATTAGTTTTCTACTCTCATGTGGAAACATTAGGAGACTCTGCTCCTCCATATTCCACCGTAGCACGCTAGGCCAAGGAGTTTAAGCTGGGAAGAACATCCACTGAAGATGAACACCGCGAATGACGTCCATCCACATCCTTCACTGAAGACAACGTAAAAAAAGTCGAAGATGTCGTGTTGGCAGATCAAAGAGTGACCCTCAGGCATGTAGCTGAGATCACAGGGATCTCATATGGTAGTGTTTGAAAAATCTTTGCCAACAAATTACATATGAAGAAAGTCTCTGCGCGTTGGGTACCGAGAATGTTAAAAGTTCCAGGCAGATGAGAAGAATTTTTTGTCACATTTCGTGACCATGGACAAGACTTGGATCCACCATTTTGACCCACAAACCAAAATGCAATCGATGACCTGGAAGCGACTCTCTTCATCGACGCCGAAAAAATTCAAAGTGTCAAGTTCGGCAGGAAAGGTTATGGCATCAGTTTTTTGAGACGCTGAAGAAATTATTATGGTGGAATATTTGGAAAAGGGAGCCACTATATCAGGCTCTTACTAAGCTGACCAAATAAGAAGATTGCGAGAGGCAATGAAAAAGAAAAGACACGGCACACTGCGAGCCGGAGATCTGTTTCTTCAAAATAACGCACCGGCTCACAAGGCTGCAGTTGCGATGGATACAATTAAAGAAACATGATTGGAACTGCTTGAACACGCACCCTATTCGCCAAATCTAGCTCTCAGTGGCTTTTACTTTTTTCCTCGGCTAAAACAACACCTTCGGACTAAGAAATTTGAAGATGATAGGGAAAAGATGGCCGCTGTTGAGGCATTTTGGGAGAGTGCAGATAAAGAATTTTTTTCTAAGGGTATCCTGGGTTTGGAAAAAAGATGCACTAAATGTGTTAGCTTGTTAGAAGACTATGTTGAAAAATAAATATATCTTTTAAGTTTTATCACTTTGGTTTATATTCATTATCATTTCTTATTGATCAAACATCGTATGTATAACAAAAAGAAATTAGAAGTTTAAAATTTACATCTCAAAATGATTCTATATCTATTACAGACATATCAGTTATATCTAAATCTTCTTCTCTTGTGTAAAGCTCATTTCTACCAACATTTTTCAAAACATCGTTTGGAATCTCACAATGAAAACAGCAACAATTTTTTATTTTTAAGTGGAGAAAAATATTAGTGTCGGATAACGAAGATTTTTCTCCAGCGTTATCCGTGCGATTGCTTGCATTTGAAGCTCTAACAAAACAATTAAATCACATTATTCAGGAAAAAATATCTAACTAGAATGCACATACTTTGGTAAACTTGAACTTGTATATGCCCGAGGCTCCTGGGAGCCTGTAGTGGATGGGATCACATCAGTGATTTTTAGCATCATCACAATTTAATTGAACGTTACCATATTTAAAGCAATATAGATGACTTTATAATCTTTATATTTTAGACTGTATAATCACTATCATTATTTCAAAATCAGACAATTGTTACTTCTGGTTGTCACTTCTAAGAAAATGCCATGAGCGCGTTTTTGCGTTATTCATGAATTTCCGTCACCACATGATTCAGGAAGTTTCCTTTCATGAATGCGACTGAAAGTACACAAACAGAGCTATTATTGAGAAAAATTCGATGGGCGAGATTGTAAATAAATGAGTGCCAGATTATTCCGAAATATAAATTTAAATGCTAGAAATAATGCTAGATGCTAACTCCGAATTTCGAATGCCGTTTTGGAAAAAATAATGCTAGATCTAGCATTCAAAATGCTAAAATGGCAGCACTGGTATCGATTTCGATTTTATCCGATGATTTCGTCGAAAGTTACAGGGATATAAAGAAGTTTAGGGTCAAAAAATGAAAGATGTTTGGAGCCAACAAATTTCTAGAACGTAGAAAATTTAAACATTGTTTCCTCATTTTCATTGCAAATGTTCGCGATGTGAATACTTAATGTAAGCATTTATTGATACGAAAAAAGCGAAAAACGCCTCGTGCTGGCAACCCTTTGCTAGCACCAAAGCCTCAAATATGTCACACTTGCCTCACATTGAAATCAACCTAGTCTGCAAATTCCGTTTTGATCCGATGACTGCATTGGAAGTTATAGGGGTGCAAAGAAATTTATGGTTACCAGTCCCAAAAGTTTTCAAATTTTTGAAAACTCAATATTTGTTGTTAGTTGTCACTGCAAGATCATTACCGTTTGAAAATTTTACGATAAAATCGCTTAATAAAGATATTGCAAATAAATACAAAACCAAGAATAGCTGGCAGCCCATTAATGACTTTTTTACCAGATTCCTTCCGAATAATGCCTATAATAAGTTCCATATATCTTATGAAATTCGTTTTGATTGCATGACTGCACTGGAAGCTATAGGGCAAAAAGCTTTATTTTCCTGAGCGAATTTTCAAAACCCAAGGTACCAAAATTACCATAATTGGCAGCACCAGCCGAATTTTTTAACCAAATTTCTATCGAACGCGGCTTAGAGTAAGGTTCAGCTACTATGCCAATTTCATGAAAATCTGGTAACTAAATCAGAATTCATAGAGCAGAAAGCAGTTTTTTTGTTTGTTGTTTCTTTATAATTTTCCAAGACGGCACCACTGGCACAGAGTTGCCCGCATTTCCAAATCGCATCTATCAGCCTTGGTCCTCTTCAATACCAATACATACTCCGAATTTCATTTGTATCTGATAATTGGATCGTGAGTTCTCGTGAACATAATTTTTTGATGCTTACTATATAGGTAAATTGGAATTGGAAGATGCGAAATTTCACAAGTTTTCCTTTGGTTGTATAGACAAAGCAGAGGATTTTTATATGAGTTGGTTTTTATTTTAAACGACGAAAATTTTTTAGCAGAGTCGATGGTTTGAAGGTTTTAACTTTCAATGCCTGCCGTAGCTGGAGAGTTGCCAGCACGATCATAAAAAACGACACGAATCTACAATTTAGTAACAAGAACATGTCCTGTAAGTTTCGTAATGATTTGATAATCTGATCAAAAGTTATCACAATTCAAAAAATTTCAAATTTTCCCAATCTCATTTTAGGCGCCTAGCGCACACATAAGGTTAAAAATTGCAAAAAAATTATCACATTTACATTTGCAACACGTTCGAAATTCATTTAATAAACTTTATTTTTACGAAAGTTTTTTGCTGACAGAAAAATAAGCATATTTAAAATATCACTAAAATGACCGCCGGCGCCAAAGAGTTAAAGATTATTTACTTTTTGTGAGACTTGGCGCTATTCTGCACATACACCAACATATCCTGCAAATTTCAGTTCAATCGAATGGCGCGTTCCTGAGATTTTTTTCACTGAAATTATATACATACATATATATATATATATATATATATATATATATATATATATATATATATATATATATATATATATATATATATATATATATATATATATATATATATATATATATAAAAATATGAATTGGCCAAAGTGGATTTACTTCTAATGTTCTTCTTCGAACATTAGTAAAAAAGGAAATTAAGGATAATACGAGCCCCGGTTTCGATGAAGTTGATACAAAGTACCTTAAGCTAATTGTTGTAGAAATCACCAAACTTTTGGCACATATAGCTGACCAGAGTTTTGCTACAGGGAGATTAGTTTGCTGGAATAAGACCTATCTTTAAAACTAGAATTCGGACAGTAGCTTCTAATTAGAGACCTAAGTCACTTATGTCTTATATCGCTAAAACTATAGAAAAACTATCAAAGCAGAAAATACTAGCTTTTTTGGAAGAAAATAATTTACTATTCAATAATCAATTCGGACTAAGATCAAACCAAACGGCATGGTTGCATTCCTGACCTTTTCGCTGGTCACTACAAATCTAGCATATCAGCATTTCTTACTGCTACGAAAAGAAGAAGGTTTAATCGGGAGCACAGATGCCCTTTGCGTTTCAATCACCAGAGCGCGCCCGGAAAGTGGTTCCCAAGTGAAGTCTGCAGAGACTCTTTTTGGGATTTGATAAAATCACCATTCGGGCCTCTTAGGCCCGGTCCAGACACTAGGTTTTGCACGACGTTTTATCGGCCGTCTAAAACGTTGCAGACAAAACGTTGCGTGTGGATAGGAAAACTGTGCAATTTTGAGAGCTGCGCGGAGACGGTACAGTTGCAGCGATAACTGGGTTGGTAGAGCAAATAAAACGTTGTGCAAAACCTAGCGTCTGGACCAGAATTTATTTATTTATTTATTTATTTATGTACCAAACAAGGTATAATAATAATACATATAAATCAAATAAATATAAAACATCAAAAAATAAAAAATAAAAAATAAAAAACCAGACAAATTTAAAATAAAAAAAACAGGTCCAAAATAGGTATAAAATACAAACAAATATAATATAAATAAATAAGCATTCGATAAATAAATACATAAAGCTAATTTACATGTAGTCACAATGTTAAACACGCAAAACGCAAAACGAAATTAAATAATTATCCAATTAAACAATTATAAAAATAGTGAGTCCTAAGTCATAAGAAGATACTAGGCCGGTAGACAAGGGAGGGTAGGACAAGAGAGCCTTGGTAACTCTATTTTTAAAGGAAATTTTGGATATCGTGGGGGAAAAGTGTTGGGTCATACTGTTCAATATTTTGCAGCATCTGTTA
The DNA here is from genome assembly GCA_963978885.1 of Nemotelus pantherinus. NCBI lineage: Eukaryota > Metazoa > Arthropoda > Insecta > Diptera > Stratiomyidae > Nemotelus > Nemotelus pantherinus. The sequence goes on along the minus strand of OZ022264.1, from coordinate 212,379,171 downwards.
ATTGGCTCATTATCAGCATATGCTGTGCTATGCTTATATTCAACTAGCATTCGTCGGGATCTAGTGACTCTCACGGGCTGACTAAGCACAAATCTTTCCTGTATATAGTCGACATTAACAGCGTCTCTAATGACATCGAAACTGAAGCAGGCGGATAACATTAATCTTCTGGACGCAAGAGATAATAAGTTTAGAAGACTAAGGCGAAATTCATACGACGGTAAATTGCTAAAATCACGTGGATAGTAAAGACCTCTAAGAGCGAATAGCAAGAATTGCTTCTGAATAGATTCAAATCTCTGGTTGTGAATTTCGAAAACTGGGTTCCAGGTAATGCAAGCATACTCAAGAAGAGGGCGAACGAGCGCGGTGTATAGTGATTTTGTAACCCAAAGGTTCTGAAACTCCCTGGCGCGTCGCTTAATGAAGCCCAGGCGTTTACTTGCTTGAGAAATCATTTTGTCGTAATGAAAATTAAAGCGGAGCTTTTCATCCAGCACCACACCGAGGTCTAAAATGTTGTCCACTCTACTAAGTGCCGTATTGCTTAAAAGGTACGTATAATGTACGCGCGTACTTTTTCTAGAAAAGCTAATCACATGACATTTTGCGATGTTGAGAGGTAGGTAGTCAAGCTTAGCTAATCGGAACTTCTCTAGGACTCTGGACAGCCTCGATGTCTCTCGTGCACCCTCCAGCCCCCCACAGAACGATCTAAATGATTCTCTCTTGGAGGCTCTTACCAAACCTAATGATATTAGTTTATGCACATTAGCTATACACTAAACTAAATAAGCAAATTTTTTGGCAAATTTCCTTTGAACTTATCTAAAATTACTCGCAAAGAAATTATATTTACATAGTCTTTAATATAAGTAAATGTAAAGATACAAATCAGAGCCCTTAATTAAGAAAATAGTTGTATTATAAATTGAAAAAAAACGAGAGAAATTGAATTAAATAAATTGGGACTGGTTTCAATAGAAAAAGCTTTTGCCGAAAAAAAACTGCAAAATATCAACTATTTTACGATGATATTGTTGATCATTTCGCAAGCAGCAAATCACGCTACTTCAATTTCAGATTCATATAAATTTAGAATCCTAATTTTTCACAAAATTTTTTTTTAAACTACCTTTGATATCTTCACTTTAAACCTTAGCTTCCTAGTACATTTGAAAAGATATTGGGTGAGCTAGTGTAATCTCATAGCAAACATTCTTGTTCTGTTAACTGCCGACCCATTTCAAAGTACCACGAGCCAAAATACCACACATAATGCTATAAGTTTATACTATATGAAAGAGATACGTTTTCATTTCGAGTTTCATCTTGCAAATACGAATGAAAAATTCAAACACAGAGCTTGTCCTACTTTATATTTTAATCGAACAACTTTCCGCTCTACAAATTATCACACACTTCAGACATATTTTGCATCCACTTGAACATAAAGTTATGAGCCGTAACTAAAACACACAAGACACCTAGTTTCTTAAGCTAAAAAGCAACAAGTGTAAATTTGCTTTTCAGAGAATATTTTCTCTACACCAACAAAATCTTTAATTTTTGTATCCTCTAATATGTCAAGTTTTCAGTGTGTACACTGCTACCAGCATGCTTATGTCTGCAATAAACTCAAAACTTGATTCATCAAACACCAACGATTCCCATATAAATCAATGTATCTACTCTAAATTCATATAGTGCAACAAAAACATGATTGTAGTGCAGACTCCGTTGCTAATCTGTATTCTATGCCGTAACAAAAGCTATCTTGGCGTGATATCTTCAATTTATCTTGCAACCGTATATCTGCCCGACTGTTTTAACAGCAGGAACAAAATTATGCCAAGTTTTGCCTCGGTCGTTTGTTCCCGGATTTCCGTTAAAGAGCTCTAGATATTATCTATAAGGACAATAGAAGGCTCTGTAACCTGACAGAAAATTGATAAAAGTTGGGCTAATAATCGAGCCAAATCGAGAGTCAGCCAACAACTTATTTCGTTTACGGGATATACTTCTTCGCTTGGCATATATGAGATGGTCGGGATATATGTGCAAACGGGGACGAGGAATGCCGACTAGTTTTCGAGCCGAGTTCCGCATTTTCAAGGGGCAATAGGCTTCGCGATGCTGGTTTTAATAATGAGACGCTTGTATAGCACTTGAAAAAAAAGTTTAATAATTTCATGACTTTATGTGAAAGATAGTTGCTGGTGAAGTAAGGTACTAAGTTTTATTGGAAAGTCGAGTACATGTTTTCTTTAGAGAGTTTGTAGCACACAAGTTTACTACTCAGTAAATGGTAGAAGAATTGAAGTGGATAGCTTGAAAATAACTAGATTATCTGAACGACATTATGGGTTAATTTTACACTTTCATGACTTGACAATTTCTATAATTGGTTCCCGTGCAGAGCAATACTTAGCATTTGTAGCGTTTTGTTGGTCTGTCTTACTTCGTAATTTTGTGAATAAATTGGACCAGAAATAAAGGAAGATATTTAAAGTTTTAGTATCCAACAAGTGAGTGACTTATACGATAAGAAAGTCAATTCTCTATGTGCGGGTTTCGCGTTCATGTAAATTAATTAAAAACTCTTTAACGTTCAGATATCAAATTTCTAAAAGCATCTTGTTAACAACATTTTTCTGGAAGAAGCATGTCGAAGTGGAGCTTACACAAGTCTTAAATGCTCTAGGGCAGTGCAAGAGGGCTTTTGCCACTACCTGCGATCTTAGGCCTCATGTAATTTTGTTGATTTACGTAGCAATCATAAGTCATGTGGGCATCCGTGGTGTGATCACTGTGGCCAGATTGGGCTATTTCCCGCCAATTAGGCTATCTAAAATTTGAATTGGCGGGATGTTTTTTGATTTCGCGGGTTGGCGGCTTTTGGGCTATATATTTTTTTGAAAAACTATATTTAGGCTATACAGTAAAACCTACTACCACCTGAACAATCGTAACTATAAAATTACCACACATACAATTTCTTGAAGAAAATTAGATCTGTAATCGGTTAATCTCTAGAATTGGACCGTGAACCAGATTAGCTAGACAAAAATTTGTTCAGTGGTATTTGCTAGTTGGACAAAATCTATTTTAAGAGCAGAATGAAAAAGTGTAAAAAAATGAATTTTCCAGAAAAAGATCAACTGCTAAAACTATCGGTATAATTTCTGCATGACGTTCTGCTGAAAAATCATTTGATGTGTAGAATTTGGTACGTTGTAGACGGCTTCAATTTAAGTGGTATTCTGATAATAATAAAATATTGATATATTTGACCATTATTGTACATTTTCTTTTTGTTAGCAGCTATGAATGCAAAACATCTGAAAAAATCTAATATAAGGGCAAAATACAACGAACTAAGTGTTCGCAAAAAGTTAGAAGTAATACAAGCAAGCAAGCAAAAAAAGCAACTGCTGAGCCGAAAAAAATTCCGATGGCTTTAAAATTAGTAAGAGTCAGGTGCAACGTATTTAAAAAAAACTAGCGCATCAGAACCGCTAGAAAACTAATTTTCGAAGAAATTGTCTTTGAGTGACAAAAAAATGTGGGAAGACGTAATACACCTTTTTTGTACAACCATTCCTTATCCCAAGCAACAAAACTCAACTATAACACAGATGATGAAAATGTTCAGTGCTGGCAATACTTTTCCAATGAAGCAGCAATAAGTTAACCTTAACAAGCTCATACTTAAATCAACTTATCCTTTGAATTTCGTTCTCATCGGAGGATTTCATCGAAAGTTTCAGCAGTTAAACGTTGTTTGAGGCTGCCATCCGAAAAATGTTCAAAACTCGGAAAATTTAAAAATTGGTTCCTTATTTTTGTTACAAATGCTTTGCATATGAGTATGTAATTTGAAGCATCTATTGGTGCAATATTTACGAAAATGGCTAATGCTGGTTAGCCTGTGTCAGCAATAAAACAAAAAATATACCAAATCTGCTTCACGTTAAGTTAAACCCAACCAGTAAATTTCGTTTCGATTGAATCACTGCGCTGGAAGGTATGCGGGTGAAAAGAATTATAGTATAATTATTAGAATTATAATTATATATAAACTTTTCAAATTTTTAAAACGTTAATATTTGTTGTTAATTTTCATTGCAGGATCATTCTCAATTGCAAATCTAATCTTTCAAGATTTTTCTACGAAATTCCTACGACATTTGGTCTACATTAAGGTCCATTTACTGCATGAACTTCGTTTTGATTTCTACACTGGACCGGAAGTTATAGGGGAAAAAGCTTTATTTTGCTGAGCAAACTTGCAAGATTTATGAGACAAAAATCACCACAGCTGCCAGCCCTATACTAATTTTTCAACCAAATTTTTACCAAATGTTACATAGAGTAACATCCAAGTACTGTGTAAATGTTGTTAAAATCTGATGGCTGAATCGGAAGTTATAGGCCAAAAAGATGTTTTTTTTCTCAGTTATTTTTCAAGATGGTACCACTGCCACAGGGTTGCCCGCATTTCAAAATCATTTCTATCAGACCTGGTCCTAGTTAATGCCAACATGTTCTGTAAATTTCATTATGATCGGATTATCCGGTCGTCAGTTCTCGTGAACAGAGCTTTCGAGTGCTGAAAATAGAGGTAATTTGGTGATGGGTTGCCGTTCTAATGCAAATCGGAGTTTCGAAAATTTTATCTTGAGATGAAGGACAAAAGATAAAATTTATCAAAGATTTGAAATTTTTGTCAAAAATCAAAAATTTTTCAGGAAGGTCAATGATTTGAAGGATTTTTTTTCAGCAGCCTGCCACAGCTACAGGGTTACCCGCTTTATGCTGAAAATCTATATGTGCCAAATTTTAGTCAACAGCAATACGCTCTGTAATTTTCAAGATGATCCATTGTTTTTCTTACAAGTAATGACAAATTAAAATTTGAAAAAAAATCCTTGCCTACTTTTAGGCACCCTGCACCCACACACAGCTCAAAATTTCCAATTCTTCATCATAGACAAGCTTAGAACATAATAAGTTTTCATTCCCAATACTTTTTTGTAACAAAAATTTACACTGCTTGGAAATATAGGAGTTCCTCAAAATTCACTAAAACGCTCGCCGCCGCCAAAATGTTTAAGATATCTGATTTTGAGAAAGTCATGGACCTACCTACTATATACATCTACGTTCTCCGAAAATTTCAGCTCGATCGGATCGGCCACTCCAGAGATTATCTCCCTTAATCATTTTGCTGATATATATATATTTATATATATATATATATATATATATATATATATATATATATATATGTATATATATATATATATATATATATATATATATATTTATATATATTTATATATGTATATATGTATATATAGATAGATATATATATATATATATATATATATATATATATATATATATATATATATATATATATATATATATATATATATATATATATATAAAGAAATATGAATTTTCGGCGAAACGAGTTTAATACTATTGTTCTTCGAACATTAGTAAAAATGAAAACCACCTAAGGCAGACATTGGAAAATTTCGAAGACACTGGCAGAAAGCGGTTAGAAATAAATTTATCCTACTGACAGATAGATAAATTTTTGTATGAATGGTTATCTAAGGCACGCTTCAAAAATATCCGGCCCGATATTTCATAGTAAAGCCCATCAAATCGTTACAAAATTAGAGCTTTGTGATTTCAATGCATCAAACGGGTAGCTAGAATCCGTTAAAAACGGTGACAATATACACTACGGTATAAAAAAAAATATCTAGAATCTTGATGAGACAGAATGGTTTTTTAGCGCAACATCAGAAAAATAACTATGCCTTAAATAGTAAAGATGTACAAATGGAAAACTTTCAAAGCAAGGTGCGGCAGTTGCAGTGCTGTGTAAGCGTCGAAAAGAAAGATTTCCTGGTCATAGGAAAAGCCAAAAGACCAAGATCGTTCGGAATAACTGACATTAAGTGAAGTTTGGGCATAACTTGGCGAGCTAACACAAAATCTTGGATGACGGGTGGTATTTTTAAAGAATGGATACACACACCTGATATTGAAATGCAGACACAAAACCGAAACATCACCATTGTTTTTGATAAAACTAGATGTAATAGCAGTGATAGTCTGGAAGACATCAAGCTACGATTTTTTACCACCTATTAGCACTTCTAATTTACAGCCCTTAGACCAAGGAATTATACTAAAATAGATAGATTATACTTAAATCAGGGGATTAAACATATATGATGAACATTAAAAAATACTGAGCGTACTTCAGAACCAAAAAAATTAGCTTCTGTATTTGAAGCTTTCTGCTGGTTACGATCTGTTTAGAATAAAGTATCTCCACTTACAATTAAAAAAGTGTTTTTGGAAATGTGGATTGCTTTGAAATCTTAGGGTCAAAAGCGGAATCGTGATGAGAGTTCAAATTCAAAGTGATGAGAATACAAATTCACGATGTAAATATTAGGCGTGTTAAGCTGTTTTAACTGTTTTATGCTCGCAAAAAGATAATCATGCTGTAAAATACTGTGTGCCTGAGTATCTGTGTGAGTATGAGTACTATTCTCGGTGCAACCTTTGAAGCACTTCTTAAGCCGGCGCCAAACGATGCTACCAACACCCTCCAACGTTGGGCACTTGATGGTTGGACGCATCGTGTGGCCGATGCGCCAGCTACCAGTGTCCAATGTCCAGCGTAGAACGTTGGCGCTGGAACATGTTCGGTCTGTTGCCGATCTTTTAATATTTGACTCAAACGTTAGAGGCAAACGTTTGAATCAAACGTTCACCGCATCGTTTGGCGCCGGCTTTAATCTACCTGCACTCGACATTCAAATTTCGAGTGTGGCAATGAGCTCGACGGGCAGGAAACAATGTTGTGGGCACTGTTCCATTAGATGTTCGATGAGTAAGATCTCACTAATGCTCGTGGTACCTTTGGGCGCTTGGACGCGTTCCCTTAATCAACTTCGCGAGAAGATATGGTAAGATGTTTACAAGATATCTCTTCGCGAACAGAGAGCGTTTCTGTTTTTCAAGCAGACATATATGCTATCTTCCGATTATGCTATAAAAAGGATTTTGATGTTTTCTTCCTTACAGAGCCCAGCCATGCGATTGCGGAATTCCTCCACAACAAGAGTAGGAAAGTTTGTAGAGCCATGGAAACAAGTGCCTAACTGTCATATACTGAAATGATGTTGCACATGATGAACTTTGCCCATCCTGCCTAGAAGAAGTTGATTTAGCGGACCATTTTTTCTTTGAGTGACTAGGTTTGGTGAGTCTCAGATATCAATGCTTCGACTAGGATGTGGCGTGTATGCAGAAGATAGCTTCTTTTCTCCTATCGTTGAATCTCGAATTCGTTAAAAGATATGGAGAACTCTTGTCGGCAGTGAGTATGAATACTATCAGCTATCTTGGTCTGAGAGCTTAAGGTTGCCATGCGCCCTTCTTCCAGCCCACACACACATATGCATGATGTGCTTATCCTTAAAGTTAGCAACCATATCAAGAAACAAGCTAAAATGAAGATAAAAAATATAAAGGGGGTTCTCTTTGAATAAAACACATTATATAGCATTTTGAGATAGTAGCAGAGCACTAGGTGTTCAATGGGCCAATGTTATTTCGAAAATATTTGCAATTTTCAAAAGAAGATGATGTTTAAATCGCGCAACGTAAGCTAAGCGTATCGGCAAAAGAGACTGATTTGTAAAAATCAAAAACACTAGTGGACTAAGAATGGTACCTTGTGGAACTCCAGACACACTTTCCTCCGATACTATGGCTGAAAGTGATATATAATGCATGCTTGCGCTTTTCGTTGTGTTTATTCCTAAAATAGGAAATGTGTCATATGCCAATCCAAAGGACCACCATCCAATATGTCAAATAATCTGTCCTGCTTAAGATTCTCCAGAAGATTATTCGCTATTATATCAAACTTTCAATCGATCCTATAATTATTTCGCAGCTATAGCATACTTACAGCAAAGAAAAGTTTATTGAAATTGTTTTGCTTATTTCCATTGAGCACATTGAAAATGTCTTGCTCTTAAGGAGTAATCGCTAGATATTCCTAGTTATTGAGGGAGCTTTAACAACATTACGTCTTACGAGATTGTTGAGGCAGTCCCACTGCTAGATGTTGATATGGAGCTTATAAAAGTAAGGTCAAGTAATCGCACAACTTTTTGTCAGGTCTAGGGGTTGAGCCTGGTAGAGAGCTTCATTGGAGTTATTAGTTCCATGACTCTCGTTACCCCTGATTTAAGTCAAAAGCCTAATCAGAGCTAAGCTAACTCAAAGCTCGGTGCGCAGTCTTTTGCCCAAACCTGGATTCGAACCAGAGACTCCACACACAAGAGTCCAGTGCTATACCCACTACGCTAATTAAACCTCTGATATGCAGTTTAAAGCTTTCATTAAAAAGCTCTATGTTTATCAAACAGCTCTATCAACTGACTTATTTTCTGTAGGTTTTACGACAAGTGGTCTGCAAGGATGCACTTTGAGGGTATTTTATTGACAGAGGGTCAAATATTTGAGGCTGATCCTCGATTTGAAGCTAGTATGAGACGTAGATATAACTGCAAGAGCGCGAAAGACTTTTGGTTCACTTAACTGTTGGAAAAGAACCACAAAACTGAGTTAGGATTTGCAACCTTGCATTTATACCGCTTTATAATGCAGTGGTTGGGCCGATACTCTTGTATGGGATGGCATTTTGGTAGCAAGCTACACTGAGAGAAAAACAGAGTGAAATCAGTCGCAAACAGCATTAAATTAACTTTTTTCAAACATGATTTTGACGTGATACTGTTTTTACTGAAATGAAGGATGCCACTATTACATTAATACAATATCGAGCTTGAAGTAAGCTTCCCAGTATTAGTTTAACCTTGTGTCGATTTGAAAAAGTTTAAGACATAGTTAATCTGTTTTCTATTATCTTAATCACATACAGAATTGTTTTAAATCTGATTCGTACTTAAACATAGCTCAGAAGCGTACAGCCTCCCCCACATTCAAAATTATTTTTGAATTATGTTCAAAATCCAAAATAACTCATGATGTTAAAGCAGCAATGAAGCAGCTTTTACTCGAATGTCTTTCGAGTGTGATCTTTGCAGCCCTGCCCTGTAATTTTGTCAAATAATTCTTAATATAATTAAAAGATTGTCAATTCATGTTAATTTCTCTTTATTATTTCACTATAAAAATCCATGGCAAGTTACATATATCCGTTCTTGTGACTTTGTCGATTGTTTTTTTCTAATTGTTCAGATGCATCAAGGGAATATAAAAATATTCTATAATGGTTGATATTTAAGATACAAGAATCCATTATTGATAGCGTATAAGATTAAAGGAGCACTTGTGAATTCATCAATGTGTTTTATGCAAAATACATCATGGCATTCCTCTACTTGGTATGCATAAAAATGGTCATCAAACTGAATAATATTCAAAGGTTTACAAATAACGAATAAATTATCATGTTCTCCGATTATATAGTTCAGTACTTTCATCAAACTGAATTTAGTTGGAGACTTAATAGCTAGATAAAATGTATTTTTGTAAGTTGTGTTCTTATATATAACATTTCCAGATATTTTACACTTCATATAATCAATAGATTTTGGCCGATTTTCAATGTTCGAAAATATTTGATTAGCTGTAAGGTTTTCTTCCCTGAACTCAGTTACAATTAGAATGTTTTCAAATCCATGTTTGTATTTCTCTAATGTTTTTGAATACTTCAGCCCACATTTCACAGCTACTGACAAAGATGGATTCTTTCTAGATGTTATATTCTTGAGAAATGCTTTTAAAGACTTATGAGCCGCTTCAAACCTCATAGACCATAAGTATTTTAATGGTCCTATATTTTTTATCGCAGAAGCATAATGTACTAAGAAATGATGCTTAGGTTTCAAATCACCATACAAAGAAACGTATAATTTGTGGTGCTTTTCAACCAGTTGCTGGAGATTTGTTAATTCTTCTTCCGTGTAACTAGTTTGAAATAATACATCAGAAAGTTGCAATAATATTAAAAGTAGAGACCAATGCTTATTTCCCCGAGGAATCAAATCTCCTATCATCAGTGGCAATAGATTAACGAACGTTAAAACTTCACTTGCCGTCATTTTCAAATTAAATCGCTTAAGACAATTCATAGATAAATCAAGAGAATTATTTCCCATTTCAATTTCTCCGTAAGGAAACAATCTTTTTCTATTATTCATTGTTTCTAAAGATATAATATTATCTGATATAAGTCCGAGACAAACATTACATATGTCATAAATGAATACACCTTCTGGGACATCATGCATTAGATCAAAGTAAGTGTTGTTGGTTACATGAAAAGAGGTCAAATTATTGAAAGGACATTCATATTTAATTCCAGACTCAGCATCATTTTTTAGTACATCTTGCTTGTAGTTCTCTTCATTTCTTAAAAAATTTGGAAACTCCTTAAAGTCTTTTCTGGTCTCGTGTTTTGTTCTCTGACACATTCGACAAAATCTAATTGAATTAAACGACTGAACGAACCCTAGAAGCATGTTTACAGCTATGTTTATCGCCAATTACCAGGCTAAGGATGAATTTCACTTTGGTAGCAGCACCATTGACACAAATATCAATCCCATTTTCTAAAATAACCATCTCATTTACTAGTGCATGCAAAAAAAGCTCAAGAGAACAAAGCTTTTTATTTTCACTATTAAAGAAAGCTGCATGGAAAATAAAATCTAATTTCGACTGGAAATGTTGGGGAATTGTCGGAAAATTATAGTAGAAAGCACAAATAGACTGCGGGTGACTTCCCAAGCTGTTGTTGTATTGAAAGTCATCGGAATATAAATTATATGGTATTATCACGTAAGGTGAATAGTGCTTTCTTTGTGTTTCAAATAATTTTCCGTTAACAATATTATTTATTGTTGATTGTGAACCTAAAGTAGCCATGTTCTCGAGAGTTATTTTCAAAACATTTGGTAATTCGAAAAACGTTTTAAACTGAAACACAAGCGGTAAAATTTCAATATTAATTGCTTTAGGTGCAAAGGTTGGAGCTCCGCCAATAATTCTTTCGCAAATCATGCTCTGTACAGTTTGAGATTTGTGATTTTCATAAAGAGCAAGATTTTTTAGTGTATTCAATAACCTATATTCAGTTTTAACTTCATAGAAAGGATTGTTTAAAAAATGAACAATTTCAGTCACATGTTGTTTTGAATTTACAGGCATATCAGCACTTAATACTGATAGCATTTCAGCGGTTAGAGAAGTGAATTCATTCACAATATTTTGAATTTTGAGCACATATTGCCTTGGCAGGAAATCTTCTGCATATAATTCTAGTGTAGAAAATACTGCCAGTCTTTTTAAATTATTAATTGAAATGATCGTGGGGGCATCATGACATTGATTTGCAGCTTGAACACTTTCAATTTTTACATTGTCCGAGTATTTCAAGAGTTTATTTTCAGAATCAATTATCTTTTCAGTAGACATTTGGTTTTCAAAAGAATGGACAATTTGCAAATGTGATTTTAGTCGATTAAACCCTAAAAATAATTGTGTGCAGTTCTTTTGGCCACAACGCAAAGGGTATTCGGCAGTTAACAAATGAAAATATTTCAAATGCTGAATTAATTTGGCGATTTCCTCGAAATTCGCACTGCATTTAAAGCAAACAAACATTTTATTTACATTAAAATAATTGCGAAACTCTTTAAATTTTTTTTTTAATTTACTGCGATCGCATGAAATTCAAAATACATGTGATTTGGGGTGACTTGTAATCATACTCTGTTTCAATTTCGTATATACATCTTTGAACGAATGTCCAAGGACCTTCACATGCTACTGGATATTTCAAATTATAGCTATTACATATTTTAAATACTAAGTCCAGTGCTTCAATAAATGAATTTGTTGAGAGTAAATTCCCATCGAAAAAAACAAAGAATGACGTCAAACTTTGTGGCGTTAGCCCAACAACAATTATAAAGGGTTGAATAGTTTGCTTAATGTTATAATATTTGTCAATAATTTCTTTCACCTTAATATGATAATTATTGATGCTTTGAAGATGAAGTGCGAAACTTTCTTGCCCATCTGGAATCGAAGCTTTTCTTAGTGTAGATTTTGATGCGACCCGGAACCGTGCAGTTGGCTTGATGACACAATTAAGATAGTTAATTAGAATATAATCTTCGGAATCTAGAGTAAAAAATGCAAATATGAACTTTTGTTTATTTATAAAATCACGAATGACATTGTTTACCTATATTAGCTGTATTCTCTGAGTTTTCAACAATTTCTCTGTGACTTGAATTCTTCAGGGTTCTATAATATTTTTTTAGGTTATTTTTAACACCTTCCCACTTTTCGAACAGTAAATTTTTCCCTTTATGTAAAGAATCAAAGTCTATATTAATCTGAAAAATACGAGAGTGTAGGATTAAAATTTATTGACTTTAGTATTGCAATGAATTACCAGTTCAGCTGCCCTTGTATCAAGTAGTTTAGGCCATGCTTTCAGAAAATCGATGTTTTTCATTTCGTAAACTTCCTTTTGTCGGAGGCTGCACGTTTTCCTCCAGGCATCTAATACGTCATCCCAATTGCTTACAAATCGAGCTGAAATTGTTTTCAAGCGGAGTGAATCCTCTAAAGTGTTATTTGCTGCGTCAGAGATGTTTTCTTTGGAGGACGATGATGAAACATCCGGTCCTTTTTCTATAATTTTTAATTTGGCTCGGCTATTTTTATACTTGTCGTATAAACGACCACGAGGATTCTTCTTCTTTTCCCTCGGGATGTAATAATAGTCCTGTTTATATTTAGAAAACTTGTAAGTAACTATCAAGAGTTTCTTTTTCATTTCAGTTAGTTTTTTAAGATCTTAGTATTATTCAAATTATATTACCTTAAAATTCAATTCTGAGGGAAAGATTCCCACTATTTCCCTAGTAATTGCCAAAAAACTTGCTGGCGTCAGTTTGAGGTTCCGAATATTTATAGTTTCTATGATTACGTTAATTATTTGGTCACGTTGTTTGTTTGTCAGAATTCCACTTACATTGTACGTGGTTAATATTGACTTTCCTACAACGTTCCCTTCTAAAGCGCTTTTAACATCCTAAAAATATGACAACATTTTAATATTACAGTTTAAAACCAATATTTTTTAGGTACCAGACATGCACAAGAAGAAAATTTTTTTAACGTAGTGCTTTCGGACGGACTTTCACCCGTAGAAGATTTTGCCAACCATGAAACTATTTTCGAGTTAGTTGGCAACGAACAATCATCAACTTCATACTAAATAATATTTAAGTTAATCATTATTTTTAAATTTTGAACTATGAAAATTACTTCTACTTTTCGCCAAGCGAATAGCTTTTCTCGAAATTCGGCCTGCAATCCTATTTGTGGAACTGCTTTTTCTAAATCTTCTTTGGAGAGATATCGCAAACTTCTAAATGTGATGTGTGCACCTAACAAGTAAAACACCGGATACAAATCACATACTTGAGAAACACAATACTCACGTTTTAATTGCTCAAAAATTCTCACTAGGTCGAATTTTTCTAATAATTACAATAACTTGTTGTTATCCTGTGTATCTTCACTGCTAGGATCGTTCTGGCCAACCACACTATTATCCGTAACTATTTCAACGTTTTCTAAATAAGTATACACTAGCTCATTAGTGGTCACTATGAAATTACCCGAGTCCATTGTATTTTAGTTATCACACTTGTATACATACGCGAAATAAACACTGCTCAATGTACTACGCACTCTACTCAACTGCGCATGAAAAACGATTTAATTTTCCAGTAACTCGTAGCAGCATGTGCAAAACCAAGAGATTCAATGTTATCCTAACACTGTACGTGCTTAAAATAAACCTGTCATTCTATTTTACCGAAATACGTATTATCGTAATCCTACACATGCTTAAATGAAGTAGGAAAACCCTAGTTTATTCAGATATTGTGAACATAATCATGTTTAACGTTAATTTAAGGATGTTCAGTATAAATTCAAGGGTCTCTCTACTTGGCTACGTAACTTCTTAATTTGATCGGGAAAATGATTGATTTTAGATTGCGGTTTTTCTCTCAGTGTACTCTTAAGGTGGCTATTTTCACGGCTAGTTAATCGATTGTCAATTCCTTTGCTGGTACTTAGACAGTATCCATGGTTTTCGCTGAATGTCATATATCTGATAGAGAGATGTCGAGACATTGGGCAATACAATTGACATGGATAACGAGACAAAGGATTCTTTGGGACTATTATGAAGCCAATGAACTTGCAAAGCTTGATACCTCGCTACCGAAGATCTCATGCCTCATCTCCATAGAAATACTGATGACATCGACCAAACTAAACATTAGACGAAAACACTTTGATAATGCTAAGTCAGGGTTGAACAATCATCTTGTGCGGTCGCAAGATTTCGCCTGGATTTCCATAGACACATGGCGTACCCGCCAACTGTTAGATTTAGCTAATAGCGCTCTTGGTGGCAATGTGGGTGTTTCCACAGGTCACTGCTTCAAAGAGCAGCACTCGCAGTCATTGGAAACTAGGTTCAACGATCTCTGCCGGAGCTATGACTCAACGGATTGATTTTACCACTGCCATCTCCTGAGTATATTGTGCCTCCTCTGCGCTAGGTTCTATTAGATGTACAAGCTTCTTATGAGCCTGGATATGTTCTTTGACGGGACATTTGTTACGTCCATGCTGAAGGGAAGAGCAGACCCAAAGAGCTCTAATCTTCGTCTCACTAGAGCTCGACATTGTTTGAGAAGATTGTCTACACACTCCTTCGTTTTTCCACAGTATCTGCAGTAGTTGTCCTGCTCCTTACCTATTCTGTCGAGATACTTTTTGCAAGGAAAGTGGCTTGTCAATGCTCCACATAAGGCTCTTATGCCACTTTGGAAGAGAGACACTACTTTTTTTTGTTCTTTTGTTATCGAAGCCAAGGTATTTTTTCGAGTGTTTCAAACCTGCAATATTAAGCCAGTAGCTTTTGATATTTTTCTCTGTCCATGTTCTAATTTCTTTGTCCGTATCTGCCTTTGGGCTTTTGAAGGGCATTCCTGCTCCTTCTTTGGCTTTGGTATAAGGTTTCTCGTTTCCTTTGAACCCCTCATGGCTAGGGATCCATATCAGCTCCAGGCTGTACTGTACCCCTACTTCATTTAGGGCCTCCCTCATCTCTTACAGTATGGTGGAAATTATATGATCGCGATTGATAGCCTTGAGAACCGCTTTATTTTATAGATGTTGGCAGGAAATGCATTTTCACTTGGGATGTACGATCCCTGCTCCTACTCCACAGACCACCTTTGAACCATCAATACACCATATTTGCGCTCCTTCGTACGAGAGAGGTGGGCCATTCTCCCATTTGTTCCTTTATGGAATTGCAATCATGAACCATTTGCAGAATTCGGTTTTGGTCTTTATTTGACCGCTGAAGGTCCAACATTTTCATTATAAGCCCGATATCCTTCCTGTAGTAGGCTAATGGCCAATTTGGCTGCCTCCTCCTAAAATTTAAGAAGAACCGGCTATAAATTTTGATTCCCTCCATTCCTGCTATTGGAGCTATATTAATTGCTCCTGTAATCAGCAAGCAGGCCATCATTTGAAGGTTGTAGAGCCTATTGACAGCAGTTTTTTGTGTGGATTTATTCCACCATACTGCAGCTCCATGTAGGATGGTATGTTTCACCATTTGTTTGTATGCCCATAGTGTCTGCCTTGGAGATAGTCCTCAATTGCGCCAAGAATTTGTTAAATTTAAAAATGGCGATTGCGCGTAAGCCGAAAACAAGACATGATGACCGAATATATGGTGTAATTTCTTAGTTTATTGGTCCCCATAATGTAAGAATAACAACTAAACCTACATCTCATCTGCCAATGTTCAGCTATGGTACGGAAAATACCCGGTTAACTTTTCCTCTCAAGTATGACTGACCTATCCTTTGTTGACCTAAAGCGGATAGCGCAGTTTATCGAAGGAATCAGATAGTTTCCGGATCATAGTGGCTAAGAGAGAGAAATTATACTTCAACCTAAGCTAGCCTTAACTAGTCTAATTTGAGTCTAAATTAATTCAAATATCCTGTCAACTTCGATGGATCAGCTCAAGCTTCCCTGAATTTTTAGCTGTGCTTAACTCCTGCTCTAAGCAGGAAGATACGGTTACTAAAAGATATCTATATGACTTGGAATTTACAACTTTTGAGATTTTCCTTTGTAAATATTTGTATAAAACTATAAAAGTCAATGAGCTTCTACATAGCAATAATAAACAATCGAATGGAATTTAGTTTTAAATTCCAAATATCAATTGTTGAACATTTTCATTAATAAACTTCTCAATTTCATTAATAAACTTCTCATTAAATATTATATCCATCTGATAATAACATGTACATGTATCTTAGAGCCATAATTTAAATGACGCACAACAATCCTTTGTTTTCCAAAAGTTGAAATGATGAAAATAAATTAGAAGGATAAGCAAAGTACAAGAATAAATAACTCCCATTTTATGCACTTATATCCAAAATTTATGAACGTACTTTAAAGTAATGCGTATACTCTACCTTTTCCCATAAAACGAAGTTAAAATTATTCTGGTTCATTTTTTTTTAGAATTTCCAGTTTGCATTCAGCTATCATGTTAAAGTCCCATGCATGTTCTCATTTGTTTCCATATCACCTCATTGCCTTTCAACTCACAAACACGATTGTCGTTCTCGGATCGTTCACTTAACAGCAGCATGCAGCAGTGCTGTATATTGTGCTAAGCTTCGCTAAAAGAATATCATTTGTTTTAATCCAATAGCCTGTCTGCGACTCACTCCGTGCAACTTTCACATTGAAATTTTTACACAGTTTGAATGAAACTGGAATTGGCCGCCGCTGGTGAGCTTTGTTTACTGAAAATCCTTTGCAATGGTGACAAGTACTACTTTCCACTTTGCTGGCGACATCGTTTTTAATGAATGGACAGCACGATGATTTTTTGTAAAGTCTGGCCTTATTTCAACTGATTGCACCCCTTTCGGTCCGCCACAAATTCTGTGAACCATTTTGAAATGTTGCATAGATTGTAACTAGGTATACATTTGCTTGTATTTTTTCGTAAAAATGGACATTGAAGCTAAACTTCTCTTTGCTCATTGAGAAAGTGTAATATAGTGGTTGTGTCAGAAATTCAAAAATTCAAAGAGGAGAAAGTCAAATTATAAATGATATAACATTGAGGAATTATTCAGTAAAACCCACAATATAGCTGACCCTATTAGTAAATGCTTTCTTAGAATGCTGAAACAAATGCAGTTCACGCTAGTTTGATTCTTGGTTCTTCTTTTAATACAGTTATTAGTTTTAGCCCAAAAAAATCTTAGCTTTCTAAAAGAATAAAGGGTGATTTTGTTTTGAAAACTTGCACTTGGCATCTCACATCAAAATTGGCACTAACACCGTGGTCGGGTTCTGGTCTCCGGCAACAAGTTTTTCCATCGTCCCCGATCCTTCGCGCAAACAAGATCTCTTTGTCACCTGCGCTAAAATCAACCGCAAAGGGTTTTAGCAGCAGGCTTCTGTTCGCTCAGCTAAGTACCCAGCCTGCCGGGGTCTACCAAGCTTTATCTTTGTGTGGACCTATTCTGCATATATATATATATATATATATATATATATATATATATATATATATATATATATATATATATATATATATATATATATATATATATATATATATATATATATATATATATATATATATATATATATATATATATAAAATATGAATTTTTGGCCAAAGTGATTTTAATACTAATGTTCTTCTTCGAACATTAGTAGTAATAAGACTCAAAATCAAGGCAAAAAAGTACAAATTAAAAATTAAAAGGAGAAAAAAAACTACGAGTTGTTAGTATGCAAAACACGGCTTTTCTTTTTCAGAAAAGTTTTAAAAGCGTGTAATATTGGTGGTAGAGGATCAAATTGTAGGTCATTGTGTTGCTTCAGTAAACGCAACAGTGAAAAATAAAAATAGGTATTAGTGCGCGCAAATGGCACACTGAACGCAAATGAAGAACGCGTGTCATGCACTGCTTCGCGGAAACGTGGCTACTAATGTCAGATTCATCCATCCTATAAAATAGCTTCAAGAGTAGGCACTCACTCATCCAGGAAAACTCTCCATGATTCAAGAGAAGGAAGATGTAGGAACGAAAGACGATCACTGTAAGATGTAAGGTAAGCTGAAATTTAAAGAATAAGGTACGAGACTCCAATACAGCATTTAAGTAGGCATAATGAGGCACCACACTTGACAGCAATATTGAAGGACACAGCGCACAAAGGGGAGAAAAAGGTGTATACAAGTAAAAAAATTTGCGAAGGCTGTAGATATCATCATTTAGATGTCATCTAATAATAAAACCTGATAATTTAGAGGCCCCTGCAGTAATGTATGAAATGTGTTTTTCAAATTTAAGTTTTGAATCAAATGTTAAACTAAGATCTCTAAAATTATCAATGTTCAAAGTGAGAGCATTCATATGAGCGAAGCCTTTTCCGAGCCTGCTCGGAATACCTTTAGCAGGTGATTTTAACGATAACGACAGAAGAGGAGACCTTGTTTGCACACTGGAGGGCTGTAAATGTCCAGGATGTTCAGAGCGTAGGGATGGCTAACTAGGGACCGGTGGAAAAACCTGTTGAAGGGGGCTGATGATGATGTATAATGCATATACAGGGTCACTACTGAAAGACGTTTCCAAAAAAATGTAGTACATTTTTTTCTGTCTAATTAATTGATTCCATTTGTTGGTGGTGTTTGAATTTAACAAAAATGAGCGATTGTAATAATGAAACAGGAATTTAGATTATACGCGCCATCATACATTGGAATTTGTGATTTCCATTTAAAGAAAGTTTTGTGGGCAAGTTTGACAGCACTCCTCCAAAAAGATGGACTGTAAGGACGCTTCTAAAAAATTTTGCTGCACATAGGATAATCACAAGAAGGTCTTATCATTAAAATCTCTCTGATCGGACGCATGAAACTATCGCTGCTGTACCTGCTGCCATACAAGCCAATTCTAGAGTTTCGACAAGGAGCTTATCTGCTCAAATGAGTATAATTTCTGAATAAAGTGCAGTGACTCTAACCCACAGATACTCCATAACGGCAAGGCCAAGACGGAGCGACGAGAGCGTCGCGAGGGTCGAGTCAAGCGACCAAGAAAACGGAACTTAAAGATGTTAAAAGAGCTTTTCTTTCATAACAACAACCAAAGAGAATCCTTTTCAACTCTGTGTGGTTTCAACAAGATGGTGAAATTTCTCACCTAACCGGGGCTATTCTGACAGAATTGCAACGAAAATTCCAGAAACTCCACATTCTGTAGTCTCCCAAAGTCTTCTGACCTTAATGCGCCTGGTTTTTTCTTATGGGGTTATTGCAAACAGGAAGTTTACAAAACAAAATCAACAAATTGGAATGACTTCAATCGCTTCGAATGATCATTGAGGTAATTCCTGTTGCAATTGTCCTGGCAATAGTGAATAACTTTGTAATAAGATACCAGACATGCGTCACCTTGCATTTAAATTCAATTAATATTAAAAGCGAATAAAAAAAACTTAATGAAAAGGCATTATTTTTCAAATTAATAAAGAAAAAATAAACTATGTGAATTCGCCAGCCGCTCTGTACTTGTACAAAGGAGATTTCAATAAGGGCATAACAACTTTTTATTTAAATCACTATTTCTCGCGAATGCGTCATCTGATTGATTCAGGATATATTGATGTACACAGAAAAAACACATAGGGCCAGACGCCTTAGTTTATAGACTTCTGGCGCCATGCACATAATCGATTTCGGGATTGTGATAAAATATAGCGCCACACGCCATAATACATGGCGAAAAGTACATAGGAGCTGGCGCTATGCTTATAGCTCTCCACGCCATGTACTATAGTCCTCCACGCTATGTAACATAGTCCTCCACGCCATGCAGATGGCGTGGAGGACTATAGTATATGGCGTGGAGGACTATAAGCATCCTATGTACTATGGCGTGTGGCGCTATATTTTATCACAAATCGACCGAAATTGACTATGTTTCTGGCGCTATGTGTTTTCTCAGTACAATAACATGCTTTTCGAGCGTAATGATTACAATTGATTTGCAGTTTATTTTTGAATTGAAGTTTTATTCGATTAAAATTCGTTTGCGAAAATTATTTGACACCCGGGTCTCAGTTTTTTCGATTGATTATTAAAATTTTCGCAGCGTGAAGATCGCTTGCCAATGTATCACAAAGACTTGATCACTTTTCCTCCCGTTTCTTCGTCCCTTTTTTGGCAGACTAATTGTAATTGGGGTGTTTCTATTAGCTTAACAATCTTATTGCAGATGTTTTCAGTCAATAAATCTACTACAATAAAACCTCTCCTATACTCAAGAAGCTTGCTGACATTTATACATCTTCTCACACAGTATGGCTGCGAGTTATAATTGGAGTGCCATGAGCCATATTACATGGCTCATGGCACTATGTAATATAGCGTGTGGGGCCATAATTTCTGTGCCATGTAATTATGGCGCTGGGAGCCATACTGCATAGCTTAGGGTACTATGTACATAGCGTGTGGGACCACAAATGCTGCGCCATGTTACATAGGACCACGCGCTATGTAGATTCTGACTTTATGGCGCGGGAAGCCATATTGCATACCTCAGAGTACTATGTACATAGCGTATGGGGCCATAAATAATGCAATATGTTACATAGCTCTGGGCGCCATGTGTATTTTTTTCAGGGTATATGTGCAATAGGTTTATATTTCACCAAACCTTAGCTAGCTTTCACCTTTGGTTTTGGCGGACTTTTTAGTATTATATTAGGTGCTCTTATAATTCTATCAACAGTGAGTTAAAAAAAATGTTCAATATAAATTCCGAACGTGTTTCAATCAGGGATATGATAACTTTTTGAACTTGTTTAAGCTTTTAAGTCCTCGTGGTGCCTTAAAAAGAAAAAGCTAATTTGTGAAATTTAGAATAGCGATACCTTCCGAAAGAGTCATCAGATCATTATGATAAATTGATAGTACGTAGCAACCCTGTTTCTAAAGTAAGCATGCAAACAGAAAGCCTTGAAAGCGTCGAGTTTCCTTTCTAGCGGTTTTTATGCGCCTGAACTGTTTTATAAATAAAAGTAAAATAGTCCCACGACAACCTTTGAAGCAGGTAGAAATCTTTAATCAAAAATTTACAATCAATGTATACGAGTATGGAATGGTTGATTCCAGGACGCATTTTACCCCTGATTAACTCAGATACTAATTCAGCTGAACTCAAAGCTCAGTATATAGTGCCTTGTCCGAAGCTGGATTCGAACCAGAGTCACACACGCTAGGAGTCAGTTTTTAACCTACTAGATTACACGAGCTTCTGTTTTATACATAGATTATTAGAAATGTATGTTTCACAATATTTTTATTCCTCAATCGTAGAGCTGATGTAGCTGATGCTTGCGAGTCAGGGAGCCAAAAACTTGTTCTGAAAGAATTCAGAAAAACCGGAGGCAAAAAAAATATTTTTGTTGTTTCCCTGATGACTTGTTTTGTAGTAAAGATTTTAAAAATTTCTTGCATTATTTGGGAACGTGTGTATTTCAGCTTTATACAAAATATGTCCTTGAAGTATGTCCAACCCTTTTGTATTTCAACGGAGCGGTCAATTAACGTATATCCGCTCAACGTGCAAGTCGTCAAAAAGACATTGTATGCGTCGAGTGAGTGCTTACTGAGCCTAAACATGAAGTATAGTAAAAATCAGAGCCCATTATTTGAATAAATACCATAAAAACCACATTCTCTTAGAATAGTAACAATCCCTAGAATCGATTTTCATAACATTTTTCAGCGAAAATGCACATCTCCACAATCTAAAACAACATAATCAATTTAATAGCTATTAACTTAATTAGCTCATTTATCTTTGAAACGACGCTCAGCCAATCCCAAATCCATCATGTTTTGTTAAAATACCTGAACAAGCCTTTGCTTACATAAATTGGGCCCCTATATAAGTACGTACACAATTCGAAAAAGAAGAATGTATATTACGGCCACGCTCCATCTCACTGCTTGTGTATATAAATTTCAATTTATTTTCTAATAAGCTCCTTCTGATAATCTGGCAAACAAAAGCTAGAACTTTGCACAATCGATGATGGAAACTGTATTCTAGCTCGTATGTACTCGTATGGTGAATATATAGTCGCAACAAATTGTGTTCCTAGCTTCTGTATAATTGACTGTCCTGAATTGGTATGTATTGTAACCATAATAAAATTACTACGCAAATATTTGCGTACGAAAAACGTGAATATTACTCGACTCGACGATGACATGGTACGCGAAAATAATTAGTACGACAAACTAAATTTAGTGTCAAGCAATTCTATAGATAAAATCGCTTCGGTGCTACTCGATTTAAATCAGAGATATGACATTTCGTTTGCCGTGCCGCTTAGTAGATGTTAGAAGTATGTATATACATTTTTTTTTGCTTTCAGCTATTTAAAATTTTGAAACAGGGTGGAAGGGAAAGTTGTCTTATTGTTCTTGACCATCACAACTGCAACATGGAAGAGCTGGGATGTTTGGCATTATGGGGTCACCTAAAAGCAGTCGAAATTTTGTGTAACGAACTGCGAAGTTATTCAATGATTCAGGGGAAGCTCGAAACCACCACAAATCTGATCATTTACGTACTGTAAAGCCATATTAAGCCAACACAGCCAACATTTTACCAGCACTGCAACCTAAAGTCTACCACAACCGTTCCCAACCAAAATCAGTGTGTCCTGTTAATTCGTTTGTTAGTATCCGACACAGGGATGGAACAAATTTTGAGTTTGCCATCCATAAAATTTCGGAGCCTTGGAAAATTGAAAAATTTGTTACTTATTTTCATTGTCGATGTCTACCATGTAAAATTGGTACGGAAATAACGAAAATGATGGAGCTGGCAATCTTTTGCTAGCGCCCCAGTCAAAAGCAATTCAAAATTATTTCTTTTTGTTGCAAACCCAATTCCCTTTCGATCCAATGACTGCATTGGAAGTTATAGGAGTAGAAAGAAATTTAGGGCTACCGCCCGCGAAAATTTCAAAATTTTTGAAATTTAAACATTGTTAATTTTCGCTACAATATAATTTTATCATTTGAAAATTTAATGGTAGCATCTCTCGGGTAAGAATTTACAAAATGACCCAAGCTTGCAGCCCTACAATAATTTTTGCCTTACAGTAAGGTCCATTTACTGTGCGAATTTCGTTTTGATCCGATGACTACAATCGAAGTTATTTGAGCAAATTTTTAGATTCCCCATAACCTGCAGCTTTATCCTAATTTTTCAATTGAAATTCTACCAAATTTACATTAAACATTTTTACGTTGACAATTTTTCAAACAAATAAACAAACATTTTCAGAGAAGTTGACTTGATGGTTTGAAGAATTTTTTCACGTAACTGCTGTCTCTATTGCTGTCTCTATATAAATTTCAATCAAGTTTTAAAAGAAATCCCTTGTTCTTTTAGGAACTCAATGCCACCTAAGATCAAAAATTTCCATATCGTTATCATAGCAAAGCACAAAATATTATCAGCTAGGAAAAACAAAAAAAAACAACTAGAAGAGTTCCAATTATTTTTTCGTCAATATTCACAAAAGTTCGGGAACTTCTTGAACGCTTTGATATTAAAGCAGTTCCAACCAGTAAAACTATAAAATTAGGTGCTATACTATGTCAAGTGAAAGACAAAATAAAAGGGATAAAAGGGAAAAATGCTATCGAAAAGATAAAAGGGAAAAATGTGGAGTTTATAAAATTACCTGCCCAGAATGCGACAAAATATACATCGGTCAAACGAAACGGTTAGTTGGTGTTAGACTAACGGAACATAAACGGGAAGCAGCTTCAGCGAGGAAAAGAAATATAGCATTAGTACGATCAGCAGTAGCGAGGCACATCTTGGAGGAGGATCACAACATAACATGGGACAACGTGGAGGTGATTAAGGAGGTACAGCAGGTACGAAAACTGGATGCGTACGAAAGCCTGAACATATGGAAAACCCCAATGAATAGAAGACTAAACACAGACCAAGGAAACTGTGCATCACCATTGTTCAGGTTAATTTGAACATTCACTTGATAGTAAAGGAGGAAAATTTAATTAATATAGATCGTTAAATGTATTTAAGTAAAGTAATTAATAGACAGTTAGTTGGTAATTAGTATAAATCAATACTTTAAAAGTAAGCTCCATAAATAAAATTCCTAAGTTAGATTAAGATTAGACCGATAGACACTGAAGAAGAGGGCAGATTACCCTCGAAATATCGATATTTGTCACAAAATTCAATATATCTAGAGCTTCGAAAGGAAAAATCGTTTTTTTTTATTGAAATATTTTTTACAAGCTAGGAAAAAATTGGTACACATTAAAAACAATGGATTTATTTTATGTTTTCAAATTATTCTTAAACAAATAAATAACATATAATTTATTTTCCTTCATAGCTTCCTGGTATAGAAATATACTTTTCTCAACAAGAAGGAAGGTTCCTTATTCCTGTATGGTAAAAGAAAGTTGGTTGCGTCAGGAACCAACTGTGCAAGAACCCGTCCACTCCTGCCTTATCTACGAATCGCTGCCCTCCTATAACCTCTTCAAGCGGCTCAAACAAATGACAGTAGCAGGGAAATAGGTCCGGGCTGTAGAGAGAATGATCAAGTGCAGTCCAGTGCATTTTGTTAAGTTTTGGAATTGTTAGAGCTACAGTATTGCGGCCTGGTGTTGTCATGGGGAAGAATGACATCTCGAATCGGTTTGTTTTGGTTCTTACCACAATATGCAGCCTTCGCTTTATGCAACAGCTCACAGTACTAAGAAAAATTGATTACGTGTTCCTCATGCAAAAAATCAATGAGCTAAATGCCTCGACGGTCGAGCAATTAAAAAAATTAAATTTGATTACGTGTTCCTCATGCAAAAAATCAATGAGCTAAATGTCTCGACGGTCGAGGGAAACTAAGAGCCTTGCCAACTGAGAGTCGATTCTTCGCTTTCACTGGGGCTATCTCCCCTTATAAAATCCACTCCATATTGTCTATTTTAAGCTAGAAGTGTAATGATTGACACAAATTTTGTCGATTTTTTGTGTTTTTTTTTTTTTGTCAATTGCAATAGTTTTTTATAAGACAAATATCGTGAAGATTTCAAGTGCAGTTTGCTTTATTTCGAACTAACAATCAAATTTAACTAATTTACAGCAATAATCGAATTAATGAAAGCGAAAATATAAACGACAAACAATAGTGAAAAAATGCCAAATGTTGCGAAAACGAAGATTCAATTAACTCAACAAACTAAGAGAGAACATACAACGGTAATTCTTCTTTTATATCGAAAGAAAATTTCGGTACATTTTAACAGTTTCATTGAACTATTCTTAACTTAGTCGAAATTTCAAAATAGTATACACCATTAATATCGAACATATCAGCTGACTGGAATTTCGTTGATTCCACTGAAACGGCTAAACGATGTTATGCTGACAGTTGATCACCTGTTATCGAGACGGTAGGGAAACATTATCGCCCAAATAGTTTATTTTATTTTCAGGTAGCCTCCAATATGGTGACAATCTGACTCAAAATTGCATCTTTTTGCTGTAAGTGTTGGAAAAATCTCTTAACATTTCGACCTCTGAGCTTCGGTCAAAAAGCGAGAGAACCGTCTGGCACACACTTTATAGAAATTTAAGTCACTTGTAATGATCGCTACACAGCTTCCGTAACTTATTTCGACATTCTCTGCAGTTTTGAATACCCCGATTCGCCTATTCTCGTCAATAATATATCAAACCACTCTAACGTTTTCACTTGTGGTGATGGTCCGAAGACGGTGATCATGTTTCTGATTTTCTATTCGTGTCCGGCCGCTCTTGAACTCTTTATGCCTAAATAACACTTGAGTCCTTGATAGTGTATAGTAGCCAAACTGTGTTATCAATCTGCAAAAAATGTATGTCGCTCTGACTTCCGCATAAGCAAAATATTGGCCTAATTTACACCGGAGGACCTAAATCTGGCCTCATCTATTATGCGGACTAAGTGAATTCGGTTCTTAAATGTTTACATCGACTTGATCTAAAGGTTAATGTGGCCGAATTTAGTTCTTATTTGTCCGTGACATCTGTCATTTAGTCTAATTTTAGCTCAAGCACTGTAATATTTTTTTCAATTGTCTCTCAGACATGCTTACTTCAATGATTTCGCGTCAAACGAGATATATATTATTAAAGGTCACGTATAACTCAATTCTTAGGTCGGGCGGGTTTACACTGATGAAGTCCTTGAACTATATTAGGTCAGAGGTTGCTTGAAATCGTGGACTGACCCATTCCATGATATTTCATCCGAGACGAGCAAGGAGCTCCAGAACTTAGGCTTAAGACTTTGTTATCAAAATGTTCGCGGTTTGAGGACCAAAACTAATGAGTTCAGGCTCTCTGCCACTTTACCTTCGGATGATATAATATATCTTATAGAAACATGGCTTACTGATGATATCTTCGATTCGGAAATCATACCTGACCACACGGTTTTCCGTAAAGACAGGGGTCGTTTGAATAATGGTAAATCCGATGGTGGAGGTGTTCTCATCGGTATTAACAAGGCACTCAACGGAACACTCTGTCGTGATTTTCCTTGCAGTCTTCCTATTGAGTGAAAATTTGTGCGTATTTCCTTACCTTCTGCCAAAACCTTAGTCGTTGCTTCAATATATATCCCCTGCAACCTTCCTCTGTCAGTTTATGAACGCTTCCTTGCGGAACTTTCTTCTTACCTCAACAGTCGTTTTTCCACCGCTTATGTTCTGCTATGTGGTGATTTTAACCTCCCAACACTGGATTGGGATGATGCCTATTCGGTTATCATCTCAACTAGTAGTACCTCTTTAACAATGTCATCGTTTCTCTCATTTTGTTCCCTCTCACAGCTTAACAGCATACCAAATGCCAACAATAAAATGCTGGACCTTGCTTTGTCCAATCTCCCAAAATCATCACTTTCTTTAAGCGCTACTCTCTTTTCCTATGTGCCTCCTGACCCACATCATTCTCCTCTTGTCCTTGTAATCTCTAATATTGATTCTATAAGGAACAAAATCCCTTCTCTGGTACGTTTCAACTTTCATAAAGCTGATTTCACTGGCATGGCAATTGAATTAAATAGAATTAACTGGTTCTCTTTCTTTCGTGGTCTCGACATTGATGATGCTTTGTGCAAATTCTATATTTTCCTCTCAAACCTTATTCCACAATTCACACCAATTCATCGTCTTAAAAAACGGAATGATGCTCCTTGGTTCAGCAACAATGTCGCAGTCGCACTCAAAGCCAAAAATGCAGCTCGTAATTTATACAAGAGACCTGGTTCACGTGCTGACCTCCTTTTGTATAAAAATCTACGCTCTAAAGTGAAAGAAGCTGCCAGACAGGCGATGTGCACTTCACTGCGGGCATTGAAGCGTCAATCAAAACCAACCAACCGAAAACCTTTTGGTCATTCATTCGTTCCTTGAAAAGCTCTCCCAGCATCCGCAACGGTATGCATTTGGGTGATACAGCTGCTTCCACTCCGTTTGAAGTGTGTGAACTTTTTGCTTCTTACTTTTCCTCTTTCTTCTCACAACAATGCCCTCCTCCTTCCCAAAATCTTATCTTTTCATATTCTCCTGAATTACATTCGTTTCGGACAAACCCTTTAGAAATTGAACTTCTGTTGGAGGATACCGACGCCAATACCGGTAGTGGTCCCGACGGTATTTCAAATATCTTGGCTAAATCTCTTTCTTCATCTTTGTGCGTCCCTCTTTCTATCTTGTTCAGTATAAGTTTATCTTTTGGTTCTTTCCCTTATCTTTGGAAGACTGCCAATATCTTCCCTATACATAAAGCTGGTGATCGTACATGCATCTCAAACTACCGTCTCATTTCCCTTCTTCCTTGTTTCAGCAAGATTCTTGATTCTTGCTCCTTTATCCAACCTACCTTAGTTCATGAGCAGCATGGCTTTGTCAAAGGTAAATCCACATTCACCAACCTTCTTTCCTTCACACATATGGTCGCATCCGTTCTTGACCATCAAAAGCAGGTCGACGTTCTATACACAGACTTTTCCAAAGCCTTTGGGTCTGTTAACCATAACCTCCTTCTTCAAAAGCTAAGGAAAAGTGGCATAGCTGGACCTCTTCTTTGCTGCTTTAACTCTTACATACATGGTCGTACCTGTATTGTAACTGTTAATCCTGTTCTTCAATTCCCTTTTTTCCTGTATCAGGTGTTCTGCAAGGATCTATTCTTGGTCCTCTTCTCTTTCTTTTGTTCACAAACGATCTACCTCCTTTAATCCAATCTTCTTGTCTGTTATATGCTGACGATTTCAAGATGTTTCGAGTGATCGAGTGACAAAATGACTGTACGCTTTTACAAAATGACCTTAATAGTTTACAGACTTGGTGTTGCGCCAATGCTCTCACTCTGAACATTGCGAAATGTCACAAAATGTCTTGTACCTGTAAAATTTCACCTTTAATGTTCTCCTATTCTGTTTCTGGCTCTCCTCTTAAAGTTGTTGATAATTTCAGAGATCTTGGTGTAATATTTGATACAAAGCTTAAATTTGATAAGCATATTTCTTATATTACTACCAGGGCCTCTAAGTTATCAGGTTTCATTGTTAGATCCTCTAAATCCTTCGTTAATGTTTCCACCTGTGTACATCTTTTTCTCTCCTTTGTGCATAGTATCCTTGAATATTGCTGCCAAGTGTAGTGTCCTCATTATGTCTACTCAAATACTGCGTTGGAGTCCGTTCAACGCAGATTTACTCGCACCCTATTCTATAAATTTCAGCTTCCTTGCCGTCCTTATAGTGATCGCCTGTCGTTCCTTCATCTTCCCTCCCTCGAATCACGGAGACTTTTCCTGGATGAGTGCCTACTCTTTAAATTATTTCATAGAATGGTTGAATCCGACATCAGTAGCCACGTTTCTGTCCGTGTTGCGGTACATGGCACTCGTTCTTCTTTTGCGTTTAGTGTGCCTTTTGCGCGTACTAACACCTATTTTTATTCTCCGCTTTTGCATTTACTGAGGCAACACAATGACCTTCAGTTTGGTCCTCTACCGCTGACGCTATATGCCTTCAAAACTTTTCTGAAAAACAATGTTTTGCCAACTCAATGTACTTTTTTTCTCTTATTTTTCTTAATTAAGCATTTGTACTTTTTCACCTTCATTTTGTTTAGTTCTTTTTTTATCATTATTATTTCAATATTATTTTGTGCTCTCTTTATTACTTTCTTTCTTTAGTAGATTCTTTGTATATTATATATTTCTATATTCAGTAATTGGATTTGATCTGTTGAATAATAATGAATAAATAAATAAATGAATAAACGCCAGGTTGGGTCGGATACTAAGTGTTTACACGCGGTGGGTTAAATAATTTAGGTCGAATTTGGTGCACAGTCCGCGAGTCATATCTTCAGATAAGAACACCCACGACCAGTGTGGCCAGATTGGGCTATTTCCCACCAATTGGGCTATCTAAAATTTGAATTCGCGGGACGTTTTTTCATTTCGCGGGTTGGCGGTTTTTGGGCTACATATTTTTATGAAAAATTATATTTGGGCTATACAGTAAAACCTACTAATCGGGACACTGTATGATCGAACCACCTGAACAATTGAGCTATAACATAATTCTTGAAGAAAATTCACTCTGTAATCGGGCAGCCTCTAAAATTGGACCGTGAGCCAGATTAGCTGAAAAATTATTTAATGGTTAGAATTTGGTACGTTATAGATAGCTTGAATTTCATTGGTATGCTGACAACAATAAAATATTGATTTATTTGAGCATTGTTGTATGTTCTCCCTTTAAGCAAGTATGAATGTAATTCAATTGATAGTTATGATGTAAATATTTGAACGTTTGTCCAGGCAACGTAAAAAATTTGCCAATATCCGGCCAGATACATCACAGTAAAGCCCGTCAAATCAATACAAAATTAAAACAGAAACCATCAAACAGAAAGCTAAAATCCGTTAAAAAGAACTAGAATATTCATTACGGCACGCTTTGAGGCGAAGAAGCTGATGTTGATTTAGACACAGTTCAGGAATTTCAATCAGAGCTAAGAATATTATGTGATGGCTATGATGTTTCAAATATCTATAATCTTGATGGGACAGGAGTATTTTTTGGAGCAACACCTCAAAAATCTCTGTCTTATATAGAAAAAATGTGGAAAACCTTGAAAGAAATGCGTGACAGTTGCAATGGAAGCTGCATAGGAAAAATCGAAAGACCAAGGTCGTTGGAAAGACCAACAACTTGCACTTCTTATTTCCAGCCCTTACATCAGAGCTATACCAAATATAAAACTAAATTACAGCACTTATATGATGAACCTCATATTGTGAGCTCTGGAAAATACTGAGCCTTCTTCAGACCCAATAGAATTAGTTTCTATATTTGAAGCTCTCTGGCAATTACGATCTGCTTGGAATAAAGTATCTCCACTTACAATTATAAAAGTGTTTTTCGAAATGTAGATTCCGTCGAAATCTGAAGGTCGAAAGCGGGATCGTTATGAGAGTTCAAATTCAAAGTGATGAGAATTAAAATTCACAGTGATTAGAATTCAAATATTCCAGCAGACATTCAAAATTTGGCAGGATACGATCAATTCACGACCACAAACGAATCTCTCCCGGAAGATTGAGTAGATGTCTTTTTTAAAAGATGATGATGTCTTTTTTAAAAGATGATGTCTTTTTTAATTTTAAACCGAAAAAGAAGCCATCGCAGCTTTTGTTAATTCTGATAGACCTAGTTTATGCGACATCCCAATTTAATCCCGATTTGGGATTATACCAGTCAGTTA
Organism: Nemotelus pantherinus; assembly: GCA_963978885.1. Lineage (NCBI taxonomy): Eukaryota > Metazoa > Arthropoda > Insecta > Diptera > Stratiomyidae > Nemotelus > Nemotelus pantherinus. The sequence continues at coordinate 212,348,024 of OZ022264.1, read as the reverse complement.
TACCAAACGGTCAAATTCGGATTTCAGCTCAAACCCCAACAGTTGGAGTGTGAGTGTGCATATGAAATGTGTAAATGAAAGTGATTTTTCAACATGGCCAATTTTTGGTAAACGCTGTACACTTGGTCTGTTATCCATTACCCTCTTTGTGGAATTCATTCTTGATTTGGAACGACGCCACAGAAAAAACAAAAACGAGTTAATAAAATGTTCAACTTGGTTTTGGATTAAATGTTTCTCCATAGTCATTCTTGCCTTCTTAGTACGTTAACTGAAATGGTCAACGTAACCTTAACATCTTATCTTACCACATTTATACAGTACAATTTCTATTTGCGTGTAAGCTATTCCTCAAAACAAGTTTCTATAGATATATGCAATTCGAATTTCAGAAAATCCAAAACCCATTTTCGCCCCCTTTACACGACGCAATATTTGGGATAATCCCGAATCGGGGTTGAATTGAGATCTCGCATAAACTAAGTCAATGTCTAAAAATTATTCATTTTATTGAAAAGCACACTTCAAATTTTTCGCGAAACGTCGCTTGGAGACCAAGCAGTGAAATTTTTTGACTTATATATATGTCCTTTTGAAAGTATTTAAACGTCTAAACATAATGTTAACAGCTGATAGTCTAATCGAAAAAATCATTTATTTCAAAACTTGCGTTCATAGTTTTGAATGTATGAGATCGGATAAAATATTTACATTTTAAATAAAATATTCAGCCTTTCCAGCCATTAAGATTGTTTCTTATACTAATTTAATTTTTGTGCCACCCAAATTTGCAAGCTGTTTTTGCACGCTTTTATTTTTTTGTGTGAACGTTCTAGGAAAGTCCTTGAAAAAATATGTGCCCGTCTACACTTATTTTTTTAAGGAGTTTTTTAAAATTTACACACAGTTCCTGTAATTTGTTCACATTTTTCCCTTTCCAAATGCGTTGGGAATAAAAATTTATCTGTATATGGTATCGAAAATTTTTACTGTTTCAAACGACTTCTGTGCTACAATTAGAGCGTTTATGTTACTTCGTACGAGTTTTACGGATTTAAATATTATAGTTTAATCAGCTTAAATGAATTAATTTAGTTATAAAACTGGTGTGGCGGTTTTTGGGCTACAAATAAGAAATTTTGGCTATTTTGGGCTATGAAAATTTGAAATTGGGCTATATTTTCTCGCAAATATCTGGCCACACTGCCCACGACGACAAACTTCGTATCGAATGTTTAGTCTGCGAGAGAAGAACTCGCAGAGATGAAAGGCAAATCAGCAAATTCTTTAAAGATCGTTATCTGATTTTTCCCTCGTAAAATTCTATAAAAGCGATTGTAACAATATATTCGAGTTAGTTCTAAATAGGTAGCTTAAGAGAAACAAAGAATTAACTCAGCACAACTGGTGTTAAAATAATTGTTTGAAGGGACCGCGGAAGGTCCGTTAATTTCATTTTATTTTATTTTTGAGTCCCTGAAAATCACAAATTTAATTCGCAGACTAGGAGTTCAGTGTAAACTAAGCTATTGTATAATTATGCGTTGCGCAACAGAAAGTGTACCTATTGCTCTAACATGGGGAGCACTATTGACGAATTGGTTAAAAATATAAAACGGCCAGCGCTCCCCACTCCTAATGATTCCACCAAAACAGTCTAGATGCGCAGGCCTTGTCCTGCCAACCTTAGTTTCTCAGCAACGGAAATCTTGTTTATATTTGATTCACCCTCGTATATGGGATTCAAACTTCATATTAACCATGACGTATTCAATTAGATTATGGTTATGGACTTATTGAATACAACTTCACTTGATACTAGAAGCAAGTGTTTTGATGCTACTTTCTTGTAAAACATTGTAAATGGATCCTCAGATGTACCCAACCTTGTCTAAGAGTTCTCTTTGAGTACTAAATGTAACGATATGTTTTTATTACGAAACTATCGAACAAATTATTTGCTAGATTAGTTACCCTATAATAAGTTTCATGTACATATGCTTAGAGTTTATTTGAATATCACTTATCTATTGAACTAAACTTTGTAAGGTCGAAAGAACGTTGTTCCGTATAAATAAAAAAGTATTTGTCTGCAGCATTCGATTTAAGTTTCAGTTTCCTTGAAAATCTTGAAAAGTCTCAAACCACAGCATAAAATATTTCGTGATATATTCTAGGCAAATACAAATTTCATCTATGATATTCGCTACATAGTACGTACCTATACAATAGAATTCCTGTTTCCACCTTTATAGCGGTTTATCGAACCAGTTTAATTAAATAGCAAAAGCAATCAAAATATCAATTTGCACGTTTTGACTTCTAATATGTCTATCCTTAAACTCATCCGCTAGCCCACATTCAAGCATTCTGTTTACCACCAACCACCAACATTAATAATAAGTCAAAAATTGCTCATCGCATTGCGTGCTCAGTTCAGCCAATTCCTGTTCCGCATTCAACAACGTAAATATAGATAAATTGCAGTACACACCGCAGCTGATCTATAGCCAAGTAAAAAGAGGAAGGAGACGAGCAGGAGAATTGCTCGAAGGGAAACGGGTTACAAAGAAATAAGGGCAAATGGTATGTACTTCGTGACAGGACTATGAACTAACAAAATAGAAATAAAATGCGCATCATACAGTAATCGGGATGAAGTTAGCTTGCACTGCATTGTATTAAGAAATGTATGGAAGTTTAAGTCACGTGCTTCCTTTTTGTTTAAAACTTTTCTGAACGATAAGGATGCATATCAGATTCAAATCGCTGCAAATTGCACCTATTTGCATCAAATGCAGCCTAGTTCCGGTTCGGAGATCGGATATGTTTGCCTAGCATTAATAAAACACTTAGTCGAACAAAACTCATCCCTTAAGGGTGGCTCCAATATTCACATCTGAAAATAACTCAGAAATCCGTCCGAAAGCGTCTGCTTGCAAACGATACCCACGAGGACAGTAAAAACCGGACAACACACAGCCAGAATTGATTTTATAGTTTGCACTTACCTTACATTGCAGATGGATTCTCCAGGAGTTAGAAGGATCTGCTACTAAAACACTGTCCCCAAAGGCTATGCACTTGTTTTATGAATGAATGTCGTTTCACACTAGACAAACACTGATCCACCACACCAAATCTTCTCCGAAAAAAAACCCAAAATTTCACGTCCAAGTTCAAATTGACAGAAGCTGAGAGGACAGGAAAATATATGGTAAATACGAACCGAAGCGCGGTCTCACATTGTTTTACATTCTGTGACTAAATGCTGAATGATTGCTCCGCAAAGTGTCAGTGAGAGTCTTTCCCATATTTTCCACGAGATAGCAAGAAAGCAAAAACACTTTTGTATCTAATTCTCCTCACTGAACGTAGCTTGTTGGGTCGACAGAATCTCACAATATGTTTTCCAATACGGCATCAAGTGCGCATGCTACGACATTTTCCACTTTAGCTCCACTTTTCTCCCACTTGTATGTTTACCGGCTTTCACTTATGCGGATTTTTTTATGCGAAAAGGAACCAGAAGCCGAGAAATATATTTTGCGAATCTGTTCTTGTTTGAATAATTTATTATCATCAAAGCATTTTCATAGTGAACAATTTTAATAGATTATCGAGGGAAAATGAAATCTATTCTATTTAAAACGTAATTTGTTTTCTTATATTCAGCGGCTCGATAAAGAAACCGGTCACATGCCGACTTGCACAATCCAAGAGAGAATATGCATCCCAAGAGTACGCTTCACAGAAAAAAATTAAAACTATATTTATATATTATTATATAAATTACAAACTATATTTTGTTTACTTTTGAAAAATAGAAACATCAAATGCAAAACTTGATTGCAGGACTATAAAAAAATACAAAATGTGAAAATATAGCTAAAATAGCTATGTGAAAAATGTTAGAAAATTATTTGATCTTTAATCTTTGGCTGACAGTCCTTTATTTCTCACGATAGGATTTTTGCACAAGGTAGGATCAATTTTGGCTCATTCACTCTGAAGTGCCGATTCCAGATTTACCTTTGTTCTAATAGTATAATTTTTTAACTAGCTTTTCAAATGAGGCCATTAATGCTTAATAACGTTAACATCAGGATATTTACGAGGTGTTTCAAGCACATGCTGACAAATATACCGTAGTCGTCACTTCACTGAGTAGGTTAATGGCCAACGTCGGTGAACCCAGTGAGAAGAGGCGGAGGCTGCTGATAGTAACGACCAATTCCATCTTGCTCTATGGAGTTGAAATTTGGCTCCGAACACTCCGAACTAAGAAGTTCCGGAAGTGCATAGCCAGTGTCCAGCGCAGGGGTGCCCTGCGAATCGCCTGTAGCTACCGCGCGGTTTCAGTAGAGGCTTTGATGGTGGTACCCGGAGTAATCGCGATCGATCTACTAGCGCGAGGATGCTAGGAAGGGTACTTCTTTCGCTCAAAACTGGGCGGAACTAAGGCTTTAACGCGTGCGCATGCGCTGCAAATTTTGCAATGGCTTTTGCTCACTGATTTAGGTGTTTGAAATCAAATTCCGAAAATTCTCGTTTGCGCTTTCTGCGTAAATGGAGATCAAGGTGGATTTCAATTTTTCATAGTGACCTTACATAAATAGAGATTTGATGAAATCTTTGATTTGAAATACAGTTTAGCAATTCAAATTTGAAACCATATACATAAATCTGCTCTTTCCATTAGTAACTATACGGGGTGTGAAATTTGATTCTATAACTGTAAACCATAAAATGCTATGCAGTGTACCATTTTTTTAAGATTCAAAGGATTCTATTATTGAAGGGTATACATATGAATTGGTGTTCTGGATATATATATATATATATATATATATATATATATATATATATATATATATATATATATATATATATATATATATATATATATATATATATATATATATATATATATACACTCGGCAGAAAAAGTCTGCGTAAAACTCAACACATCAAACATATCTATAAAAAACATCGTTTCTAACATATTATTCCGAAAATATTTTTTTCCCCTATTTTTCATTACTTCATTATCAACATAAAACAAAACAAAAATGAGAATTACTGCACTCTTAAACAACCATAAAATTCGGACACCAAAAATAGTCTGAAATTCCAGGAATAAAAAGTCTGCGTACAAAGCGTATAAAGAGAAGTCAAAGTCACTGAGTTGCAGTTAAATCAATAATAACAATAAAGTTTGTGTAGAAAAGTTGATTTACGTGTTTTTATCTAAGGTTTGCGTTAAAAATAATT
>OZ022264.1:209870250-209877750 GCA_963978885.1 Nemotelus pantherinus | reverse complement strand
GCCCAAGTTCTTCCACATCACTCTCGCTATGTAAAAAAAACCAGCTTGAACACATGGACACATGTGTAAAGTCCTCTTGAATGGTTATTTCTGAGTCGAAATCTAACCAGAAAAGACCTTCTTTCAAAGATTTTCAAAGAGAAAACACTCATCGAGGAATACTCTTCGTTTTTCGAAAGAGGAGATGTGGGGGATGGAAAGACAAGGAAAGTGGGGACAGTAAGAAATTTTGAATTTAAAAAGGAATGAGCGGGTAAACCTGTTCTAAACCGAATCAATTGTGTCAGACATTTATTGAAAACAAGAGGAATAGATTTGTCACCCATATTCAACGTACTAAGGCAAAAACCAAAGCATACGAAAATAAATGTTAGTAAACATGTACGAAGAAATAAAAACAAAACTAGAAACTTTAGAGGCCCTGGTCGTCATAAGCGTCAGGGTCGAAATACAGTTCAAAGACAGGGAAACATCAGACAAAGAACAGAAAAATACATGGTTACTATTTTTATGTGTGACATCTGGTGGTTATGTTTAAAGGGGCGTAATTAGATTGATACCAATGCAATAGCAAATCAGCTTACAGCTGGTGAGAGCCGTCCGTAGATTTGATTGCTTGATATAATTGAAGGTCATCCGCATATTGAAAACAAAATGAGTTAATCAAGAATGAAGTTTATTGAAAAACAAAACATAAAGTAAAGTCTAATGATAGAATCTTTAGTAGCTCAAGATAGGGGCGAAAAAAAAGACGAAATAAAGCCAATTAAGATGGCTCTGCAAAGGCAACTATAAACATAGGTGGAGAGAAGGGGGCAGAAAATTATGAAACTATCAATTTTTTTGAAAAGTAGGCTAAATAAAAGAAATATCAACCAGAAATCTATCGCTGCCGAAAGCATCTACTCCAGGCAATTTCATTCACACTAGTCTTATCAAAGCAAACTCATCCACACTAGTATACGTCGCGCAAGGAACTCAATTCTGTCTAATATTTCCGAGGTAAATTCAGCGTGTATTGGCGTACAATATTATGACAAACTCGATAGTCGGTATTCACGACAGTTTTTTTTTTTTTTTTGTAATGACCAATTGTAACCGATGGTCCCACGTTCGGCGCCATCTATTACAATTGGGAAACTGACGCCATTTTATATTAAATGGGTTGGAACACTTGACTGTACGGTAAAAGAAATATAAAAAACTAAACTGTTGAAAACAATAAAATTTCCCTTAAAGGTTCGTCGAATATTGTGTGCATTGTCTACAATGAGTCCGTGATATGAAGGCAAAGCAGGAATATACTTGAAAATGGCACGTGCTAGGCCATTTCTGTGATTCATTAAAAGTCATTATCCTTAAACTACTTTCCATTCTATAAGTCAGAGGAGAAAGCTAATGTGGGAAACTATAGGCCGATTTGCATTCTATCTACCATTACAAAGGTCTTGAAATGCTTGTTGATTTTAATTACACCTTTTTTGGCACCAATAATTAGGTACATTTAACCAACATGAGCTTATTAGAGGCAAATCAACTAAATTTGGTCACTTATTATAATTATATAATAAATTCATTTGCATATTTTCTTCAAGTACATTTACACTGAAAATATATACTAAATTAACCTTCGTTCTTCTTATTAGGAAATGAAAAGACATTGGCTTTCAGGGACCTTTATTGCAATCGTTTGATGATTATATTCGTGACAGACTACTAACAGTCACCTTGAATTACAACTTTTCCCGCACTGAAAGAAAAATCTTGGTAAAATCAACAATTTTCCTTAGTTGTTTTTGCGTCAACTACGGGCTATAGTTAAAACAACCATAAAAAAATAGTTGATTACTTTTATGCACCATCACGCGTGGTTGATAAACAACGTCCGTGGTGCAAAAAAAATAAGCAACCACAAACAATGGTATTCCAACAATATACATAGTATGCAGTGTGGAATTATGTTCGTTGAATTTTACATTTGTATGGTAACGCGCACAATGGCTGCGGCCGAATTTGCCGCTGCGGCAGAATTTGCCAAATTTCTAATTTTGCCGCACCGCTAGCGGCGATACCTACCGTAGATTGGCATCACGACTAGGTTGAATTAACTCTGTTTGAATTAGGTTGAATGGTCTAATAGACAAGCGATGGCTGATGTGTATTGTGACAAGCCAACCTAATCCTCGTACAAAAGGATTTAGCAATACAAAAGACAAAACAATGAATGTATTGCCGCAGCCCACTGCGTTTGCCACATGCCACAGTGGAAGACACTGTCATGTGATTAACTTATGAAGCGTCATGCAACGTAATATAAAGGCTTCACAGCATAACATGAATATGAATTATATCGGACAGCAAACCGAACACGATTTTGCCATGTAGTATATGAAACTTCTATGATAGAATAGGAGTATGAGTATGAGGAGTATGGAAAATCAACAGTTTTCCTTAGTTGTTTTTGCATCAACTAGGGCTATAGTTAAAACAACCATAAGAAAATTGTTGATTACTTTTATGCACCATGACGCGTGGTTGAGAAACAATTTCATTCGGAGCATGAAAAACGTCCAAATGTTGAAACCATTCTACTTTGCGTAGAATAATTCCAAAGACGTTGCTCACTGAATTTCGTTTGTTGAAATCAACTATTGTGAAGTAGTTTAAGTACCATAAAAACTGTTGATAATTCGAAACGTTGAAGTTTTGAGTGAATTGATGAATATTTTTCTATTTATCAACTAATTTTCGTGGTTATGAAACAATTAAAACAGTTGATTTCATGAACGTTGCGTTATTTTTTGTACAACCAGAGCCAACTACTTTTATATCGTTAAATTAACTATATTAACATAATAAAAATAACTATTTTCCGTAGTTCGTTTAACGATTTTGAATGAATCGTTGCAATACTATTAAAAATAGTTGAACCAACCAAGAGTTTTTCTTTCAGTGCGGTCGTTTGCCAAAACATCAGGCGAACCACAAGGCTCTCACTTAAGAACTTTACTATTTTTAAAATTTATAAACGATATATTGCTTATTTTCATAAGTTTGAATTCGTTTTGTTAGCAAATGACTGTAAAACTTTTTAATTTATTATGATATCTGTTTGCTACAGTCCAATATTGGCAATATCTAAGAATGTTGACAACTTAACAAATGAAAACTCAATATTCATAAATTTCAATAGTTGGTTTTCAAAAGAAATGCAGCTTGTTGCGATATGAAGTTGGGAATGGCCTTAGCACAACTTAGAACCAGACCGAAGTCCAGAACCAAGAGTGCTAAGGTCGGAAAGGGGAATGGCTAGTGCCATTCAAGAGGCAAAACAAAAAAAGAATTGCCCCGAGAGCAGGGTGCCCTAGAAATGGCCGTGAAGGCCCCTCGTCCGCATTAGCGGAGCACCCTTTAACCAACCCCGACGGATGCTGGGGTGCCGCTTTGCTAGCTCGCTGCGGCTGGGGTGGGTTCTTGACAAATGGGGATGGTTTGCTCTCAAAGAAACGGGATGCTACGTAGTATTCATCCGTCATGAATTTCGTAGCCGCAAACTGATATGAAAACATATCCAGGGACCAAAAGGGGGCATAGTTCCGTAAAGGAAACCACCCAGGCTCTGCAACATGGGCTGACTAAGCAGACCCAGTGCTCGTGACAAAACACGGAGCCAAAACTTGAAAACTCTACAAAAGGGAAAATGGGAAAAAACGCTACCTCTCCCTTACAAGGAACCCGGGTGAGGCAGACAGCCCCGGGCCCCCGATGTTAGTGGAGCCCTGACCCCGATGGTCTGGGGTCCTCCACCCTCTGATACTGGCCCTCAATATTCAAAAATTCAAAAATCTACCAAAAATACTGAAACTAAATGTTGGGCCAGTATCCCTCCCATTAAAGAGAAAAGCTGAAAAATACCAAAAAAAAATCACGGAACTATTTCATTATTATTTGTAGGCCAGCCAGGCCACGCGCAGACCCTGAAAAGAAGAATGAACTTCCCGGGCCCCAGCCCAATAAGAAGGCCAAAAAAAATTTAAATTTAATAATTCATTATTATTCAAATAATTTATCGTTAATGTTACTAGGTGAAAACATCATGTGGCTAACTGTAAGAGCATTTACAAATAACAAAAATGATTAAATTAGGTTAAGGTATCGTGTTATCGATCGAAAGAAAATGACACTTCAGAGCGAATAAATACTAAAATACTGAATTCTAGTCAGTTTCCAATATTCAAGGTATTTTACCAACTTATGCACAAACTAGGACGTATAGAGGCGCCTCTACTTACATATAATGCCTCACTCTATTAGTTACTTGTGGGCTAGTACTCAACATTAGGTATCTATTTCTATCACTTTCAAATTTAATGTTTTAATTTCTTATTAGGTTAGTTTCATTGCTCGGACTGCGCATGCTTGAATGTTCTAGTCATGTTGAATACAATGAATACGGTGCATATGGAACCAATCTTTAAATTCTTGAATAAAATTTACTTTCTTATTTCTGTATTGATGTCTGCAAGTTTTTCTTGTATTTACATGTTGTTCCAGGTTTCTACCAAATTATTAAGCCTTCACACCTATTAGGCTATTCGTGATATAATTCTTAGCTTTATTGATCAGAAATTTCATGATTTACACGAGCGCACAATTCCTTGCAGAAACTTCCATAGCATATATGTATTGAAAATACTAATCGATAATTATATAATTCAAAAGTAATTAATTGACAACATGAGAGTGGACACATATTTTAGGTTAATTTCATGGAGAACCTTGATTTGAAACCGATAAGTACAATAATTGCATCCTGCTTGATTAACTAATACTATACGAATAAGAATATTTGCAAAAAAATATTGCTCAAAAATCAATTGTTTATCATTAAATATTTGTATATTGCTAAAATGATATAGAAATTACTCTAAGAATTAATTTTACTTTTTCCGCACTTATCATCGCCACTAATTGTTTGTTATTGTATTTATTATTTTTCCTTTTCAAAATAGGAATGGATTCCGAAAATGATTATGGTAGAATTTGTAACGTGTAGGTATTGTTCGTTTGCATCAATGCAGTTCATAACGAATTTGCTCGCGTTGTAATTGCATGGGTCGAATGAGACGAAACATGCGAAGTATCGAATCATTGGAAATTAGCTGAATTATTTCAGAATTTCATGCTGTCAACGTTATTTACCGATGCTTCGACTGACTTTCACGACATTCTAATGTGTTGAACATGAGCAAGTTTATACGTATAATATTATCACGGAGAAAACGTTTGATAGCATATTGCAAATAAAATTAATTGTCATCTATTAATATTTTGAAGTCACGTTTTGCCCACGTCTGCTTTGCTTTTGGGTCAGACTCAGATACGTGTCCAATAATCAAAATGGTTTTGCTAATAGTCCAAACTTAATCGGGTCTGCATGCTCGTGGGACGCATCGACCGTAAACGCATCGCGGTCCTTCAGAGTAAATGCCTTTTTCCAAGAACGACCACCGACCGGGCGATCGAACTAAATTAGCTGTTGGTTCTAGTCAACGATCTTTATAAACGCTTTATTTCTGTGCTTCTGCTCAGCCAGCGTCTTAAGTGCCTTCTCTTATCGCTTGTTTTTCAAACTTTGAGCTTCAAGGCGGTATACTCCTTTCCAGTGAGTATCCAAACAAAACGTCAAAAAAAAGGTAATTGATAATTAAATGAGGGTCAAATAAATTGATATTTGTTCTGGCAGAAGTGTTGTGCCCAAAATCATCGAGATAATAACAGAAAAAGGTTTTTTAGAATTTACTAAAGGTTGGGAGCATAATTTCCACATTATCACTTCCGGTCCGGTTCTCGAATTCATTCGTAGAAACATGGAACTAACTGTGCCATGAATACCAAAACATGTGATTCTGCCGCAACACAATTAATTACAAATTCTCCTAAACTTCTGTCAATTATCTTTGGTCGTCTGGCATCGCTGACATGGATCTAATAACTGATGACCCTAATAACTTATTTGGAGAATAGACGCAAAGGTATGTAATTGGCACACATACTACATTTCAAGGTTAAGGTGCATATCTTTCTTATAATATCATAGTTGTTGCGATGGTCGAAGTCACGCATCCACATACACTTTTGGTTAACAAGCTGCTTGCATAGTTATTCCCCATGCAAAAGATCCTATCGAAAACAGTGTCTCCTTGCCTACTGGTTTATGTGCTGTCCCATCGTTGACTGTCAAATAGCCTCTGACCAATCATCAAAACGTAATCCTTCACAGCCCGCGAAATCTCCGCCAACGTTAAGGCCACACATGGAAGTCGCCGTCGAAGGTACGAGGCGCTTCTTTTTCTTTCTTTTCTAATATTTTTGGAACTTACTTGCTCAGATCCTGCAGTCTGCTGCCTCGTGTCACCTTTCTCCGTCTCCCGAGCGTCCGAGTCTGCATCCGTCACCGTTTTCAAAGTTTCTCTCCTCCGGGAGTCCGCCGCCTAGAAAATATTCCCCGGGAATCTTAGCAAATACATTGCTACACCATAATTAACACATACCTCTGTAGTCATGCCGCCGATGCTATTAATACCCTCCGATTCCGTTTTGCGGGACCTCGTTCCAGCACAACCTCCCGTCCGATCGCCTCCACCAACAACCTCACTTTGACAGATGTTCTGTCTCAATCCCATTCCTCATGGTTGCCAACCACAGGAACGTGAACTTGGTTGAAAGCAGTATTTACTGCGTTTACAACCGTGCAACTCACAACCAGATAGGGGATAGATTGCAAGTGCTACAAGCTTTACTACAAAATAGTTAACTCTTGAGTTATCAGAATCCTTTAAGAACCTTGGCATTCTTTTTGACACATCACTGAACTTCAATAGTCATATTATGAATATTTCAGCTCAAGCCCGTAAAAGATTAGGATTTATTATTCGAACCACTCAACATTTTTATAACATTAATAAATAACATTAATAAACTTGAGTATGCGTGTGTATCATGGAACCCTTATTAGAAAACTCATTCGGACAGCATCAAACCGAAATAGATTTGTAATTTATTGAGTTGCCGTTATATTATCTACTTTAATGTTGGTTTAAAGGATCTTTGATCCTTAAATAAATAAATAACGCAAAAAGAGCATTCTTATCAACAAAAAAAAAAACATGTTGACCTGTGTTATATTTAAATTGTTACAAAAATGTGGCCATGATCGTAAATATTCTTTCCAAATAACAAAGGTTTATCAAAAATATGTATAAATATCAATTAACATGCATGTGTAACATCAAAAATACCGCATTATACGTATGTGATGTGGAACCTGTCTTAATTTATGATAGCAGATTTCAAACGAGAATTTTACTTCCGTCAGTCTTCAATCAAAAAGTCAGTAAAAAATTATATTGTATCATGTTTATGCAGCTCGTCCAATAAAACATCTTATCATAGTTCATCGTATCCATCTACAGCAATTGAATCATATTCCAAGCACTT